>JAOVVI020007670.1:0-14714 GCA_028571085.2 Nepenthes alata
AAGCAGATAAAATTAAATATTATCAAAGAAAAGCAAAGATGTTACCAAAATAAAATAGAAAGAATGTATCTAATTAGACAAATAGATAATCCAAACTATTTGTATGAGAACCGAAAGATACCCTACGCTGATGGACTGATATCTTAAAAAGGCTTGTACCACTTGGGTTTTGTGTAAGGCCCAATACTAAACTCACGTGTGAGATAAAAAGTTAACCAACTCCTCAAATTTGGCAGCCTAACGTTTCTCAAACCCTAATGTGTATTATTTCTCTCACTCATTGATTCAGCAAACAGAAGCTTTAACTCACACCTCTCTCCCGCTCCCTCACATCCAATAGTACTCTCTCTATGTGTTCTCTCCCCCTCTCTGTCTCTCATGCTTCTGCTTCTACTTCTCTATTTCAAATTAGGGATTTGGTTGAGAAGAAAAAGGAAAGAATGACAGCTAGTGTATCGGATTTGGTTGATGATGGTTGGTGGTGGTCAGTGGCTATATTGAGGGGAAGATGAGGTCATGATGAGGGGAAAAGAAAAGGTATTTTTCAGCCCGATTTTTTTGTGGCTTGGGTAAAGTGAGGAGTTGTGATTAGAGAACTCTAAATTTTTTTTCTTCTTATTTTCTTGACCTCCAATAGCAGATTTGCAACAGTTTTTTGTTTTTTTTTTTCTGTTCTACCTCCACAATCAGCAAATAGTGTTTTTTTTTTTTGGCACAATATATATATTTTACCACCTCTTCAAAAACACTTTTTTTAACTGTAAGATAAGAACTAACAAGATTTTGGTGATGGGGGGCTGAAGTTAAAATGGTGAAGCTAATGATGTGGTGGTGGGACAGTGGGTTTGCTTCACAGAGGTGTTTAGCTTCACGGGCAATGGAGACTAGAGGTTTGAAAGAGAAAAAAAAATCAAGAAGTTGGTACAGAAGAAGGGAAGAAAAAGAGAGAGGAGGAAGAGAAAAAAACGAGCAGAGAATAGTGAAAAGGAGAGAAACAAACAAATATTACTAGGGAAAATGAAAGATAATCATTAATTTCTCAACATCAATTTAATTCATCAATAACTCATCAATAACGACTCAAACAATAAAGCTAAGGTTCTATATACAGATACCTTACTCCTAAGTTAATTAGGAAAAATACATAATTTTCTAATTAACTACTCAAAATACATAATTTTCTAGAGGTACTACAAAATTTCAAAATATATAATTAGGAAAAATACATATTTTTCTAATTAATAATTCAAAATATGGAAATAATAATAATAAAATATAATATTCTTAAAATATTTTAGAGCTACTAAAATTATAAAATTTCAAGAATCACTAGAATATTACAAAATATAAAAACAAATAAAGTAATCAAAATAAAATAAAATCTCTCTAATATTTTTCGGATGTTCATATCACCTTCGAGGCATTCGTGGCTGTCATGAATCTAGGCAACCCCTTCACCATGAGGGGAAAAGAAGGAGCTAGCAAAAGTTTTTAAGTCATTCATGTAGATTTGATGGCAAGGCAGATAAAAATGTTGCCATATTGATTAATGTAAATGCCTTCTCAAGCAGACTGTGCACAGAACTCTGCCAGATTCGAATGAGCTTCCAAGCAGTGGTCATCATACAACCAATAAAGCACGGATAGTATGGGACACTGTACTACTGCTGTCATGACAGTATCACCAGTGACAAATCCTTCAAAGCAACTCATCAAATCATTGGACCTTTAACTCAAAGGTGCTATGAGTTGCACCCAAAGGGTCTTTCTGTCAAATTCCTCCAGCAGATTGATACCTTGCTCCAACTAACTATTGGATACCATTATATCACAAGCTGGATATGTGAATATTGTTTCAAATGGCTCAGGTAAATTGTCTTAGAATGGCTCATGTCTTTTAGGGTAGAAGTGATTCTCAGCTTACTAGGAGAAGAAAAGAAATGTTGGCAAGGTTAAACCGCCAAGACCCAGCTAGGATAAGTTTAAATGAACAAGGAGTCAGATTTCATCTATCGATGGCCAATGAAAACATTGAAGAAAATGGGGAAGGGCTGTTAACCAAATTCAATACCGTGCATTTCTGTTCAACACTAAGAAAACTGTCCAGCACATCATGCAATTCCTAATGGCAAGAGAACCTCAGGCTGATGTTATAGGCAAGGTCTGGGTGGATTAGAGCAATTGCTGAAGGTTGGATTGCTGCCAAAGGTTCTGGAAGTTTTGGCCTGGGCTCCACTTGCTGTTTTGATCTGTCCCCCCTCCCCCAAAAAAAAAGGGAAAAAAAATAGGCTTGTTATGTGTCAGATTTGTGAATGCAGTGATTTTGGCAGTGTGGCTTGTGGTGGATACGACAGCAGTAGTCATTATTCATGGAAGCAGATGTGGGGTATCCCTGATGTGGCTGGTTATGGATAGCGATGAACAAACCGCATTTTGGATTTGATACAGCTTAGCTAACCGTGGAAGTTGCTATGGGCAGAGCCTGGCCTTAACATTTCATGCAAGAGGAAGCATACATGACAAGGAAATTAATTTCTAACTTACAAAATTCTTGTCTACTATATTTCTGGCCTAATGGTCCTAGCAGGGACAGTAAAATATCCCGTGTCAAAATTTAACCGAGAATAGGATTTTTAAAATAAGATAAACTGAATATATATATATATATAGATAGATAGATAGATTATAGTTAAAAAATAATATCAAAGAGAAATACCCAAAATACCACAAGAATAACGAAAACTAAATTATCCTTCCAACTTCACTTTGCCTCCCATCAACATAGTAGGATGAGTGGTAGAAGACACTTTGTATAGTCAAATGCCACTAGTCAACATGCCAAAACTTATTAAAGTTATTTAATGTTGACGATAGTATGGATGTGTAGTGGACCTACTTGACAAGTATGATCGAACATGCTTTGGACAATAGGGAGGCAAGAGAAAGCTAGTAATGACATCGTGAAGCTAAGCTACTAGCCAATATCTCCACAATATTGACACAGGCATACTCCCACCTCCACAACATCCAACCAACTGGGTGATATGGTAGCTTATGTTCTACGGTCATGTGACACACGATAACTTAGTGTCCTAGTGAAGTAACTTGGTATTGAAAGGAATGTCATAAAACTAATCAAAGGAAGACCTCACAAGTCAAACACCCTCCGCGCTCTAGGGATACACTAGCAAGGGGTTGTTAGATAGTAGTTGAAAGAGTTTCCTGGTTGGAAAGGGCTAAAGGCATGTCAAAAGGACGGCCAAAGCTAGCCAAGGTAAAGAACCAATTAGAAACTACCATGCAAAGTCAAAGGGTTGTATGCATGCTACATTGAGTAAAGTTACTACCTAGGCATACTAGGCAGGATGTGATGTCTTTTGTGTGCACTGAGAAGACAGCATTCTAAGTGGGAAAATGGTGCACGAGAAGCCTTGAAAGCATTATGAACTTGTGGCAGGTTTTTTATGACACTCAAAGCTGCATGAAACTATTAGCAGGAAAAAAAAAAGAAGAAAAACAAGAAACTATTACCAGTCAAGACACATGAATTAACACTTGGTAGAACACTCAAGTGTATAAGAACCGTGCAACTATGAGATATGCCAAGAGGAACATTAAACATCCATATATATGATCATGATCCAACGAATTAAATCTCTCTTTATAATATCTCAAGTTTTGATCTCAAAGTTCCAACTTCATAAACCAAACTATCATTACTTGCCCACATTCCCTTGCGATAAAACTAAGTTCATACTTCAACCGTGAACCATAAAAGTACGTCACCCGCGTACTTCAAGTAGTATGATGAATGAGGCCTAAATCGATTGTGAGCATGATAAAATTCACCTCTTATACATGTCATATATGCAAACTACTTTTTTTGGTACAATGTGCAAGAAATATTGTACATCAAACTACTTAGATGTATTAAGGTAGTATCTCTGCAATGATAAAACAAACTCCTATGAAATATACATGGCACACTGTTAATTGCTTTCAAAACCCAACTTGATTTCCATAAATATAATAGTGATTGCGCAGTGCTTAAGGGATCAATTATGCACAAAATAAGTCTATTCCTTCATCTATAAACTCACAATTAGGTTCTTGCAATAGCTGCTTCAAATAACCAGTCTCACATACGTTCTAATGCGGACATCATGGATGCAAATATTTGATTTGATTTGATTTCCAAATTATATTTAATTTGATTTCCAATTAAAAGAAATTTTCAATTTGATTTTCTTTCCAAATTAGATTTGATTTTATTTTTCATTAGAAGAGATTCGATTTTATTTCCCATTTGATTTTATTTCTAAATTAAAAATTATTAAATTTGATTTTGTTTCCAATTTATATTAGGCATAGGGTTCTCAATATAAATACCCTAATTCTATTGCTTGAGGCAGCATTGATGAATTGAAAGAAATTTGAGTAATTGTGATTTCCTTCCTCTCCCTCTTGGTACCTACTTCTCTCTCTTCCCTGATATCTCCTTCTCTTCCCCTTGGTTCTCTTTCTGTTTCTTCCCCTCTCAGTTTCTTCTCATTCCCCGCCCCCTACTTTCCCCATCCCTGCATCACCTTCGATATCCCCTACCAGTATCCACCCTTGAGCAACCTACAATTGCTCACGGTGCACAATCCACAAAAGCAGACAACGATTTAGGAAAAAAATTACTTATACATACAGTATAACTGCTGCAGAGAAATCTGGCTGATTGAAGCTGATCCCAGCATTGACCTTGGTGAATGAAGCAGATGCAGTATCAAATCCAACTTCACCACCCAAAATTAAATCTGTGTTGCCAACTGAAGCATTAAACTCCAGAAGAGGGGTAGGTGTTAAGCCAATACTAGAGTTCACCACAGCATGAGGATGAAGATATTGCACATCCAGCTGGGACACAATACCAATAAAACAGAAATATATTAAATCACCAATAAATATGAAGGTGTCCATTTATCACAATATGGAGGAACATCAATTCCATGATCAACTTAATGGAAATAGCCCTTTCAGATTTAAGATGATGAGACAGGATCAACTACCTGGACCAAGTTGAGCATTGGAATGAAAGCAATTGTAAAAAGGAATCAATATCAAACATAAACCCTTTAAAAATTTAGAAATACAAGTGAATTCTACCTCTATCAAGGACTTATATGGTACTTAATAGTATTGTATTCCTTTGAGTTCGAAACAGGTATGAAAACAGTCAGCTGTTGAAGCTTGAGATTGCTCACCAGCACTATATGATTATTTACTTTTAACACTGGCCTTGAAGTGCTAGTTGGTGCTTAGTTGTACTACTATGGCAATGCTGAAAGAGTTGTCCTCATTCAATCTAATTTAATCATTTTTTTTTAATTTTTTTTTCACTAGTGCCATCAATCTTATACCCGAGAGTCTATAATGCAACAATAGTACTACTCCACTATGACCTCTAAGTTATGGGTTCAAACCAAGAAAAGTAGTCTTTTTCTATTACAAGAGTAAGGTTGTGTAAATCAGACCCTTCCTCCAGCATGCAATACGGGAAGCCTCATAAATTGGGCAACCCTCACTAAATCTTTTATATTACATCGTGATTCAGAGCTGAGAAGAACAAGGCTTCTTTAGGGCACAAATTTTGACAAGTTCATTAAAAGAGATAGTACTAAATATGTTTAATAAACAGGTTCCCGATGCATGAACTTGCAGAACTTGAAAGTAGCACAATATGCTGGTCTACATCTACACTTTACTAATTTCAGTAGTATTCATATACAGCATATTCGTGTCCAATTGAATGTAGTATGCACCATTTTGATCACCTAGGCCTATACCAAATTATCTGCTCTTACCAAACTATTCATATCATAAGAATGTTTAACAATGTGCACATCTGTTAAATTACTAACTACAACTTCCGTCAAATATCTCTACATTACCACAAGAAATAAGCAAATAGATTAATAAAAGAAAAAAATAAATATTATTATAGATGTGAAAATACCTTGCCAGACTTGTGATCAGGAATGTTAAAACTAAGAGATGTTTTGATACCCGCAAAAGCTTCATTAACAGTGATTCTTGTAAAAACCTGTAAAAGATAATAGAATAAGCATATTGAAGAGCTACTGACCCATATAATACAATACATATATATGCAGCACACCTACAACTTCATCTTTTATTATCCACTATAAAGCAAATCCCAAGATAGGAGTTGGAGAAGCAATATGTTACATGTAAATGCAGCAAACCGCAAAACAGCCAATTTGAAATATAAAAATAAATATTAAGTCCTTACATTTGAATAGGTATCAACTTTTACATCAACTGTAGTCTTCTCAGTCTGGTACTGGGTACTTATGTCGCCAACAAACACTTGATCCCTCTTCAAACCAGTGGCTGTAAGTCCCTGCTCGAAAAGGATTTAGTTAAGCCAGATTACTCCAGAGAGTATTGCTGCTTTCAAATTCCACAAACCTTGAAAAATAAAATTACCATAGGATGTGAATATTGAACCACGTACTCTGTATAAAGGAAGATGGATGCCTTCTCCAGAAAAATAACATAAAGTTTATTTCTTGGAGTGGATTTTTAGCATGGCACTAGCTGAATGTCAGATACCATGATTTCAAAAAAAATTGATGACTTCATTGGGAGGCATTCAGTATCTATTCCAATGAAGTCATTCAGCATCTGTTCCTAAATCAGTTCCAGATGGTTTTCTTTGGGTTTCACAAGTGCCTACAGACCTGATGATGCAGAAAATATAAGGAATTTTGTAGCTGATAAGGCCTCAGTAAATTGGTTAAGGTTGAGGCCCCAAGATCAATTCCCCCTCCCTCAACTTCTCCTAAAACAGGAGATTGTGGACCAAAATGGCATTTATACAAGCATTATTGGGCCTTCCAAGCCTGGTGGGGGCAATAACAATAAATATTTCATCAAGAAAGATTAAAGAATATTTTCCAGAATCCTGTCAATGAGTGCTTACTTCAGGATTTGCTTTGTGAAGATTTTTAATTCACATATTCTAGAGGACCGCATGTTCAACAAGATCAAGGTCGTAAAAAGTTATTGCTTTTAGTGAACAGAAGTAAGGCTGTTTGCAGTCGTGGACTTTGTCATATATCCTTTCGCAGTTATATTGGACAGAAAGGCAATTCATGGAGGTAGGAGGCAGCTCTCAAATTTGAAAGATGAGATGGTAATCTCAGGATTTTGATACTTGTTGATGTGAGGTGGAGCAATAAAGGGTCCAGTAGGCATGCATTATCAGGAACATTAAAGAGAATGGAAAGGGAAAAGTTTGGCACTTTAGTTTTTTTTTTTTTTTTTGGGGGGGGGGGGTGGAGATGGGGAAGCTCTTTGAAGAAGTAGAATTAATTACCCCTTAGGGTGAATTGGTAGCTAGACAAGTGGTCTGCTTCGGAGAAACAGATCCAGCTCAATTAGATACTCACTAAAATAGACCAATCTCTTAAACAAACCATTTAAGTATCAAAGTTATGGAAGACTCAGAGCTTGGATCCTAATGCACAGACTTGCTCCAAAGGAAAATACTTGACTTTCAGGTGAAGTACTCTTTGTATCCCATAGTAGGCTGGACAAGTTCTACTCTGCAGCCTTACGCAATAAAATCTCTCACTGACTTAACATTGAAATATTATAGAAAAATATATGTATCTCCTCTGATCCAGTTAAAATCATTTATTATAATGATAAAATTTATGATAATTTAATAAGCTGGAGATGAGTTGGATTCAAAATTTTGAAGCTTTTTGGTCATCAATTCTATTAACCACAGGAACTGCAACTCAAGTTCAAACTAGCACAGACTTATATTGTTAAAAAAAACTGTGAAAACGGCCCAGAAAAAAGGAGATACCATCCGACTGGAACTTGGCACGGATAGAATAAACTTGTGATCAAAGCTATAATCTTTTGTCAAGAGATCTGCAGGTTAAACAACAAAGTAAATCCTTGGTTAAAGCAAACTGTTCAATTGGTCAGACATTGATTATTACTCAACCATCAGACATTGTATCAAACATATACCCACATCTTGAATATTAGAGATATAAACTCTTTAAATCACAATGGAAGTTCTCTTTCTCGCTAGAACAAGATGTTTTGTTTTGCAAGTTAATCATTTCATCCGTATGATGTAAAACAACCAAACGAGATCAGCAAATAACAAATTTCAAGACCAAGGATCACTTACTCAAGAAAATGGAGAGATCAAAAATGTGTAAAACAGTGCTATGGCAAGTCGGATAAAAGAACAAATGCATCCTAACTGTCATGTGATAGTCAAATTGAGCTAAAACCAAAAATGAAAATTTATACAATTGCTATAGCACTGGAAGCAGTAGGATTATTGTGCAATTAGAAAACAACACAAGAAACGAGTGTAGTGGAAATGATGATACTAAGATGGATAACTAGCATAACTCAAAAAGGTACAAGAAGAAAAGTATGGCAAATTAGAAAGGATACCTATAAATAATAAGATGAGACAATCAGAGGGTTTAGATGCCTAAAAAGTAGGTTGGACAACGCATCACTAAAGAAAAGTGGTGTAGGTTAGAGATAATAGGAAGTGGATAGATAGGCCTAGAGAAGTTAGTGTAGTAATAAAAAATTAATGAGTTTCACCCCTTTTAAGATATTAACTCCCAACAAGTGATATTTACGCTGATCCAGGTATTACGAATTGATGTTTATTCTTCCTATTGGTCCTGTTATTCTTGTAATTGTTTCTTCTATGACCAGTGCCAGAAATTAAGGTGCTAACTCAATATGAACATCTCTGGTTAATTTCCTCAGCCATGACATGGACACATAAACCTAGGCTGGATACATTTATATTAAGTTAATAATAGTTCAACAATTCCCTACTTTTGTTCATCATATAACATGCATGAGACATATTTTGGAAATAAGAGTTCTTTTCTACTTGCAAAATCACCCTGACATATGCTTAATAGCATCAGAACAAGTAATTGATTTTGGTTTATATACAAACATTTTTATTCAAAGTACAGAACATGTTATTAGATGGATGATGCTCATTAAAGAATAGATAGAAAAAGGCCAAAAATGAGTTGGAAGGAAACCATCAGGTATGTATTGTACATTTGGAGCTAGTAGAAGATATGACCAACAAGTTATAACATAGTTGAAAGGAGACAGAATTCATATAGCTGGCTTACTTACTGAGTGCTTTTTTTAAAAAATTTGGAAAGGTGTCTTTAGGGGAAAAACAATAATTTATAACTGCTGTCAAAAGCACTTTGCATACATTTCTAAAAATTCTGAATCAGCCTGCTCAAAAAGCCTCAAGATACCTTATAGAAAACCCAAGCAATTTTTAGAAAGTTCTTTAGGGAAGATTTAATTTATAACTTATCCCAAAAGTGACTCAAAATCAATGCCAAAGAGAACTTTAGTGAGAAGAAAAACATAGTTTAGGTGGCCTTGGTATATTCAAGTTAATAGTTTGAAGGATAGCAACAAATGTTGGTAGAAGACATAGAAAGTCATGATAGAAACCGATTTATATAGTCAATATGAGAGAGTACAGTACTAATAATAATGCATGGAATGAAATATCGACATATATTCGATTATTGGCCATTATATATCGGAATTTGGCTCCCCAAGTACAAATATTTCCTAATACCAAGGAAAAGTGGCAATACATCATATTAGCAATATGTCGTGATACTTAGCAAATATCAAAATATCGCCCAATAAACTGACATATCGACCGATATTCGTCTGTCAAATTATAATTTATAGAATTTTTTTTTTTTTGCAACCAATATATCAAAATACCAATATGTTTGTCCAATATGTTCGACATTAATAAAGTCACAAGCAATATCGATATCTATATTTTCAATTCATGGTCTCATGATGTGCATGATATTATAAGGTGAGCTTTAGCACAAATTAAGGTCACTCCATAGTGATCTAAAGGTTATGAGTTTAAAACACATAAATATCCTCTTTGCAACGTATGAAAAAAGCTGCTTACATCTGACCCTCCCAATACCCTAGAATGTGTGAGCCATTCATTGGGCTACATTTTTTTATGGCATGTAAAAAACCATAAACGAATACGGCAATTTCATTAGCATATAAAATTTCTTTAATCGTTTTAGAGAAAAGCGTTATTCATCAGATGGTAGATCCTGCCCTACATAAGCCTGCTCAACTAGTAAATAATAAAGCCAACATTGGCTTAAATAGGACTCATTATCTCCAAATTATTAAGAAGTCAACCGTCTTATAATGCTTTGTGTAGTGTAATACCTTTTGCTCTCTTGCCAATGTCTGAATAGGGTGAAGGGCCCATCTTTAAAAACAAATTATCCTGCAAGCAATCACCAAATGAATGAATTCATAAATAAAGCTGTGAGAAACAAACTCCTTAAAAAGAGAAATAAAAAGAGTGCTTCAAAAATCTATCCCTTCGATTACAAGAAAAGAAAGATAATATAGAAGCCCAAAGAATAATAGAACATCCCACATTGTGTCTTAATCATTCCGAGCGGCAAATTTTCCAAATGGGAGTACATAACTATCTAGTTCAACTATGGTAAGCTTTTACAAAGGCAAGAATACGTAACTACATTTTTTCAAAAAGAAAAAATCTAGAGGACCGGATTACCTCCTTTCTAAAGCATAGAGTCTCCACATAAGCAGCAAATCCTCACATTTAATCAAATTAATGTAATGAGTTGCTCTTCTCTTGGCTGGGTGTGATCACTTTATTTGGCACATTTCTTATTGTCTTTATCATACTTGTCTTTGTTGTTGATATCAATTACTCTTCCCCTAAATTGGATCATTGACAGAGTACTCAGACTTAACTATTTGCACAGGCCCAAAAGCATGGCTAGTTGAGCTACATAGTAGTTTCTCAAGCGTGACTCATTCCTTTTGTGATAAGCACCCCAAAGCATTCCTTACGTTACAACCAAAGATGAAGCTTAACAATAAATTGCAGGGTATCACCATAAGAATTGAGGGATCATAATGAGGTGAAGAACCTATGAGGCTTAGTATGACTCCAAGTTCAACAGAAAATGGAGCTTGAATATGCATATAAATACAAACATGCACATGAAAACATGAATGACTGCAATGAATAAATGAGTCATTTACTCAGTTTCATTGGGTCACCATAAAACACAAACACAGCTTCAAAAGGGAACCAGGATCACTTGAGGCAGCAGCTAGGACAGAAAAATAATTGTGGTGTTTGTAATCAATGGTAAAAGGAATTTCCATTCACATCTTTTTTGTAAACCCATAACCATGGCTCTGTGGGCCACAATCAAAGGGCCAGAGATGTCAAGGAGAATGTTCCCGCAGAACGATTATAGGCAAAATGAATTAATGACAGCTGTAAAGCACTACATGAAGTCATGACAAGTGTAATTTAAATGTTTACTTCTAGAAAGTGAAAACTATTTTGAAAAGTTTTAACCTTATTCATTGTATATTATGGTGTGGTTGGCGCAATTCAACACATGGTTCATAGGAAAGATTCTTTCTTTATAAATATTAACGTTAAGAATCACAATCCAATAAGCCGTATGCATTCTGCTAGGGGTCATCAATCCGGGGAGGCAATACAGTATAGTATCTCAAGAGGGCTCCATTTCTACTTTACAATTATTGAAAAAGAAACCAGATTATCATGCTGAGGGCAAGTTTTTCAATTTGACAGGAGTTCAACCTGCAACTCCTTACAGCCCTATACGCCCACTTACCAACCCCCTACGAAAACAAGAAAATCCTTACTAAGGAGTCGTTATTAGGTGTTTTAATGATTTTATTGGGGTTTCCTGCAAATTGGGGATCCTACTTCTCCCAAAACTATTGGATCAAATTTTAATAGTCAATATTTAAAAATTAAAAAAATATATATATTGAAGATGGCTATATTTTTAAATTTTTTTACAATATTACCGTTAATTGGATATTAAATCTAATATTAAAAATAACTTTTTAGAGGATGTTAATCAAGGGTTTAAATTTCAGCAGTTGGATTGAAAAAATCCAGCGGCTTAAATGGGAGAAGTATACTTCTCCTTGGAAAAATAGGATTACCAAGTCCAGCTTTCTTGTGCCCGTAAGCGGTTATGCCTCCCTAATCATCACTATCACTGGCAGGTCAACGTACTAAACTTGAACCCCTAAACCCTCCATAAGAGAAAATGGAAAACAGAGGTGCGTCACATATATGCATAAGATTGATCGCCTGTGCTAAGAGATTTTTTCTTCCTAATAGGCAATCTATTAGGATATTGTAAATGTAGTCTTGAGGGATAGAATCTAGCATTGATGGAATACGAGATGAAACGGGCAGGTTAAACCTAAATACAAGAAATCTTGAACAAATTGAGCATTCTATTTCTTCAGACTAAATCGATAAGGAGATAAGAGGAAGGGCACTCCGCAATAAAACATTTGCAATTTCACAACTCAGGCATAGATCTCAGGGACTAAAGAAACTAATCTCAGATGATTCCTGCAATCCATAAATCATAAATGGAGAAACGGAAATATATGGATTCCATTTGCTTTGAGAAAGCAAGCATTTCTTAAACTCGAATTAATTACAAGAAGCACACGAAATTTAAGAAAGCGTACTCCATTCACGTGAGAAGAAATATAGAGCACTTACCAATTAAGCAGGGAACCGAAAGAGGGAAGCACTTGGAGGATCGCCGACAGCTGCCACGGCTGCGGTCGGCGCTCTCTCTGGCAACGTCAGGGGACGATTCGAAGATACTCAGCCGTAGGGGAGAGGAGCTTGCTGCGGCCTTTTTCCTTCAACAGCAGGCCAGGTTTATGGCCACATAGGACAGCCAAGCGAGCCACAGAAGCCCGAATACCTGCTTCCTCTTTGTTTTCCGTTCCTTATTTTTTGTTTTTTTTTTTTGTTTTTTGTTGAATTTGTTGACGGCTGAGGGAACCGGAAATATCCTGTTTTCCCCTTCGCTGAGTGCTGGAAACAAATGCTAAGGAGGTCAACACTGCTGTGACGAATACACAGAGAACATGCGCTCAATAAATATTAAATTACTTTGACAAAAGATAAGTATCATCAGAGTTTAAATATCTTTATACTCGCTTATTTGCCCTTTTATGAGTATAAATATAAAGTCGTATAAAGCCTTATTAATAAATTTGTTTAAAAACTTGAATTTATTTTTTTATATGAGTTTAATTAAGAAAAAAGCTTGACTTACCTGACTTTATACTTAAAAAAAACACTTAAACTTGAATTAGCTCATTTGTAGATAAACAAAGTAAGTTGTTGGCCTAACACGAGCCAATCTCAATATATAATTGTTTTACTAAGTTGAGACCGATTTAAAAAATAGGGTTCAATTAGATCTCAGCTTAAGCTCATATATTAAATAAAGAAATGTTTAAGTCAAGTCTAAATATGTTCATGGAGAGCTTAATTCGTAGCTTTACAGACATGTCAAATTGTCCAATTTAAAAGAAATTAATATGAAAATATAATTTGATAGAATTTAAATTTTGGCCGTAGTTTATTTTTATCCGTATTGTATGTTCCATTTATTTGTAAATTAAACCGTCCAAATAAGATTAAATGATTTATAATAAAATGAAATGGGTCTACATAATACCTCAATTAAAAGAAATCTATTAGGAGGCTAGTGAATTCAATGAGTCCCATCTAAACCACCAAAGTTGTACCAACCCATGTATGATAGTTAGGGTGGCTTTGTCTTAATGTGACCGATACTAGTCTTAGTCCAATTCCAAACTATAATATATGACTTAATTATAAATAATTGTATAAATTACTTTATTTTTATTTGGTTGGAATATTTCTCTGTCCTTAAATAAAATTGAACTTTTGCTTTAGAATTCATCAAAATCGCTATTATTTATATGTAAATAATAATGGTAACATAACCAATTTTGCTAAGGATCGAAAGTAGAACCAAATATCACTAGAATGTCAGCATTTCACCCACCTTATATATAATACCAATTGTTATATCTTCTATTAACGGTATAAATACCTATGTAAGATATAATTCTCATAATCTAATTTATTCGTGTATCTTCAAACCTTGATTCTTATGTAGATTATTATATTCTTAAATATAAATATTTTGCCACTATGCTTATAATATCTATTACAAGTTCAATAAATAATGTGAAAGCAATACTTATTAAAGAACTTAAAAATTATGATGGAGTGCAAGGAAATTTTGAATTATTTTAGTCAATATTGTCATAAATTTATTACACATAAAATCATAATTTTTTCCTTTTGCTTCTGTTAATTTTTGATTCCACCATAGGTAAAAAAAATAATTAATTGTAGATATAAAACATAACCAATTATAAAAATCAATCAAAAGTCAGAATTGGAATCAAAACTTAAAATAATTCAAAAACATTAATAAAATAAATGAGTCCTCACCATAACATATGATTATTATGATTGGAACACCCCTAATTTTGATCCACTTGCTTGGAAGGTTAGTAACATATCACTTACTACTAATCATATATCATAATTCAAAATTGAATTTCTTCCAATCAAGTGAGAATTCCTATAACTAATTTGTATACAAATATATTTAGTCAATAATTTAATCAAAATACATAAGATTGAAATCAAGGTAAAATGGCAAAGATATTATTCCAAA
>JAOVVI020007671.1:0-11883 GCA_028571085.2 Nepenthes alata
AGACGGTTTTATCACAACTTACATAGTCCACTTTAAGAGTGGGCTGTATTTTGACATGTTGCTAGGCCTGTATCACATCTAGAGGGATCTCAAGGTCCCTATTGCTCGCCTTCAGCTCAACGCCGTGAGGTATCTCATTTCTCTCTGTGTTTTTACATGTTGCCATTATTAGACTTTCGAGTCCTTGGCCATGAAGGTGATTCTGAGGTCCACGCACGGTCAGGATTGAGTTGTCATTACTCTGCGTCCTGAGTTTGTGGCGTTGAGTGGTGGCAACCCCGACTCCACTAAAAGGTGGAAAGATAAGTTCTTCTTCCTGACAATTCACCGTGTTTGGGATATCTCCAACGATTTGGGGAACGTCAACCCAAGTACTGGTAAGATGCCACGCCTAAGGAGAGGGCGCTGGTGAAGGATATTGTAACTCTTGTGCAGTCAAACCTCCCCAGCTTCCATGAGAATAGGGAGAATAAGTTGTTGTGGCCCAAGAACTTGGCTAAGGCCAAGTGAGGGCCTCAGTCCGGGAACTCTAGTGCCCATGTCGGCCGCTCAGCTAAGAAGAAGAAGAAAAAGACCGCACATAAGAGTCTGAAGATCGAGGAATCGCCCAAGCGCCCAACAAAAAGTCTGTGGACCGAGTCCTCGTCTTAGCGTCCTGCTAGTCCTGCAGAGAGTTCCTCATTCGGTGATGACCAGGCTGTTATCAAGTGCCTTCTCATGAAGAAGGAGCCAATCCGAGGGGTTGGTATTACTGGGCCAACAACGGTTGTGAGGCCCGCCGAGCAGCATTCTGAGGCTGTGGTCTTGCACATGGAGTCAGCTGTGGCTCCTCCGTCTCTCTGCGAGCCCATGCCTGATATTCCCTCTATTTTTGCTGGTGAGGTCTCGGGCTGGATGGACAATCCATCCGAGGACATTGTTGAGGAGTAGGCTACGGGGGAAGCAGAGGTGACTCGAGTCGATAAAGAGTGGTGATGATTATGATGACACACTCTGAGACTGTTGAGGTCGAGGAGACTGTTGTGACTGTAGAGCCCCCATGCATTGAAATCCAAATTTACAGCCCGATGGTGGTTCCACCTGAAGTCCGGGAGGAGGCCCTGGTTGAGGGCGTCGCTTGGGCTTTGAATGCTAATGAGGCTGACACTGGGGCTACAGAGCCTTTTGAAACTGTTGAGCCCCCTGTCCTTGATCTTGATGGAGGTGTCCCTACGTCTGAGACTAGGGTTAAGGTTTCTATGGTGCATGCTACTGAGCTACAGGAGTCCAAGTCCCCTAAAGAGGAGAGCTTAGCCAGTGGCTCTCTCGTCTCTTAGGTATCATTCTGTCTTTCCTTAGCTTTTTTGTTTATTATTTTCTTTCACTCCTACTTTAACGGCTTATTTTCCTTTGAAGTTTTAAGAGCTGGTTGGGAACTTTGGGCGGCTTATTGGTGGTGTTGTCCAAACTTATTCTGAGCTAGAGTTCCTAAAAGCCACTGGAGAAGCCAAATAATGCCTGAAAGCTGAGCTTGCTGAGGCTAAGGGAAAAATTGCCTCCCTTGAGGATACACTGAAGCTCCAACAGATCCAGTATGGGCTTCTCCAAGATATGAACTTCCAGCTAGAGGAAATATTGAGGACTTTAGTAAGGGCTACGGATATAGTGCCGGCGCTGGAGGGCAAGTATTAGGACGACATTAACCTGTGTCGCCGAGTGATGAGACTCTAGCACCCACAGTTTCCCATGGTCGTGTTTGATCCTTGAAATGCCAGTGCCACATGTTCAGAGGACTTGTATAGTCTCCCGGGAAGGGCGTTTCCCAACCTTTCAGGACAAGCAGGATTTTCTGGATCACGAGGATAGCATCAGCAGTATGGGACTTCCTCTCATCCAGGACCTTCTGAGGGCTATTTGTAAATTTGTAAAGTTTTTTTTTACATATGTACACTGTTATCCACATATTGCATATGTATGAATAAAGTTAATATTATTTAAGTGCAAATGTCTCATTTGTCTTACTCAAACTGCTCGAATGTCTGGTTCTTTTATGACATGTTGTCAAGAAGACTTAGCCTTAGACTAACTTGATGCCTGAACTTTTTGACCGTCTTAGGTTGAAGATACTACCCCTAGGGTCGCTGCATGCTTACTGTGTTAAGCCTACTAAATTTTAAGTTCAACCTCTAGAGTTGCTTGGCCTCGTGTCAAGTTTTAAGTTCGACCTCTTAGGTCGCTCGGACACGACTAAGTTTTAGATACGACCTTTTGGGTCGCTCAGATACAGTCGAGTTTTAGATACGACCTCTTGAACAGTTCGAACACAGCCGAGTTTTAGAGCAAATAAAAGGGTTATTTTCACTTGAATTAGGGGCAGCTTAGATCTTGTAGATAAATACAATGCAAAACTGTAAACAAATTAAAGGAATTTCATTATATCTATAAAACGTGTTACAAGCACATGGTATGATGCTTTTTGCCTTATCTAGGTATCTGTACATACATTAATTGATAGTATTTTTTTGAGACGAGTACCTAAATTCACGGGCCTCAGAGGCCAATTTAACCTCTTTGTTCAAATCGACTCTTTGGGCCTCTCGGTATGTGGACGTAAGTCCTTGGGTCTCCTGAGCTCATTTAGGCTCTTGGCCAAATCAGCCTCTTGGACATCTCAGGACATAAGTCTAAGTCCTTAAGCTCTAAAGCAAATTTGGTTTCTCAGGTCAGATTAGTCTTGTGGGCCTCGGGGGCTTATGTCCTCGGACCTTTTATCTTTTACCAACTATACTTCGTTGGTACGCAGTTCTCCGCAACCTTGCCATGCTTTGAGCCTCCTCAAGCACGTATGGGCTTTCTTGAAGCCTTTGCGCACTGTCGTCCGGGCTTGTCAAGGGGATATCATGTTTGTGACATTCCCTCTCTTGGCTGGTCGGCTTAACCATCTCCTACTATTTCAAAAATTTGACTGGATCTTTGTAGGTAATAGTTGAGGTAGCCTTGTTTGAGCAACCTCTCGATCCCCATCTGTAGTGTTCGGCAGCTCTCAGTGTCGTGACCTCGGTGGTAATGGTAGTGGCAGTACTTTGTCTGATCGCCCCCATTTGGAATCTTTATCTTCTTAGGCCACCTTAGAAATTCTTCATTCTGGATTTACCTCAAGATGTTAGTACGTGAATTGTTCAAAAGAGTCAGGTTCGAAGGCTTGCACTTTTTTTGAGCAACCTGCTTGGATCTGTTCTACTTTGACAATTCTCGAGAATCCTGATGGTCCTCGCTCTTTCTTTTTCCTTTCACCGTCCTCGGGTGGAAATCCTCTTCACCTTCTGGCCTCGTTGCTTCATTGGCTACTTCTCTGAAGACCCGTTTTTAGATCTTCTCAAGCTTCTTCTTCGTTTGGGGTTGAGCTATTATCTTCTTTTCGTTGAGATAATCTCTTAACTCGTAAGAAGCTTGTATAGCCTTCTGCTCCGTGCGACTGTTTTTCTTTGTAATGACCCCTCTGTAAGAGGATCTCTCCAGAAAGGTGGCATCTCGATTGTAGCGAGAGTGACGATGTTCTGGCCTTTTTGGGCCTCCCTCTTCGATCTAAGGACCCAAGCAGCCTTCAAGTCATCACGAGACTTAATTTCTCAAGGCAACCCGTGTCCTTGGATCCTTGCACTGGCTAGCTTTCTTCTTGGGATGCTTCTTTCCCTTTCCTTTTTTTTGAGACTTTACGGTCAGGATGGCTTTGGTGGGCGCTCCTGTTGACTGCCCGTCCAATTTTGAGTAGAGGTTTTGGACAGCTCTTAAATGATTATCTATTTTTACTGCCAGTGCCCGTACGCAAAGGCCTGGGCGGTCACCCATCTTGTTGTTTGTTGGAGGGCAGTTGCTGCAGAAGGCTGCATCTCTGATGGGGGCTTTGGCTTGGGCTCGTATGTTTACCATTTTTGTGTAAGTGATTGAGCGTTTAAAAAAAATGTTGAACTTTTGTCACGTTTTTCACAGACGACGCCAATATTGTATTCTTGAATTCTTGCCACCATATGGACGAGGGTCCAAATGACTCCTCGGATCTTTTGGAAGCACTTGGACGAAATCTGTACAACACACAAATAATCTGGTTATCCTTTTTGGATTAGTGAGCGTGATTTGGGAGGCAGGGAGAGAAAAAAAGAGAGGAACAACACACGAGATTTTACGTAAAAAATTCTATCTTGAATGAGAGAAAAAAATCATGGGACTCTGGGTTCAGGAACTTGTTTCACTATAATGTGTTTGGCTACAAAAAAATTACAGAATATGTTCAAGTTCTTCTCTTTCTTCTCCTTCTCTTTATACTGGCTGAGCAAATGTGAATGCTGGATCTCTTACTTGTTAAACAATTAATATATTTATAGTAATTGAGTTTTTCCATGAGAGGAGTCCACGTGGGGTTGGCGTGTGTAGGGGATCTTGCCACCAACTCTGTAAATTTATTTTGCCGTGTCAAAAAAGTTACGTGCATGCCTGCCTGTTGTGACATTTCTTCTACAGGGTCGTGTGCTCTGTTGGCCATCATTCCTCTTGTAGCCTGACAGGTTTAGCCACCAAATCTCTGCCACTCCATTTTTACAGAGCGGGTGCTGTCCGAGGCTCATCCAAGGTCCACGAGCCTGAGTGGACTCTGAATCCATTGTATTATGCGGGCTGGCTCTGGTGCCTGGACTTCCTGAGTCTCCTAAGTCTACTGGATCTCGGTGATATTAGGACTCAACTCCAGGAGAACGGATCTTAAAAGTGTGCCCTTGGTACCTGTGCCCATCAATTATAACTGTTATTATTGCATAATTTATTTTTTTAAATATGTCCAGATATTGCTAAAAAAATAAAATTTAAGTAATTAAAAAATTATTTCTCACAATGTGTTGTGAAAGACATGGCAAAGTAGATTAGGAGAGCAATTTTTCTGACTTAAATAAGTGTCATTTTTTGAAAAAATTTTGAGACAGAAAAAATAGGAAATGCTATTTTCTGTTCAACTTGCATAGTCTCATTAAAAGAGAAATATATATATATATATATAGAAAATGGAAGAGAAATTGGGCTCTTGTTATCTAGAGAGAGAGAGAAAAGTCACGTTATAGATTTTTTATATGTGAAAATCAAAGATAGGTTCAGATATATCGATGATCATTTTTATATAATTATTTTTAAAAATATAACAATAATTTAATAATCTTGGTATGTGCTTGGTGTACGCTAGGCATAGTCACAATGAATGCGACTATTGTTAACATTTTTGCTAAAAGAAGCTTATGAATATGGAATAGTCTATTTGGTTGGATAAAAAAAATATTAGATAAAAAGTTAATTTTTTACGTTTAAAATTATATCAAATAAAGAATAAATGTAAAAATAAATATAATGATTGAAACTAACCTCCGGTCATTAGAGCTCTGCAATCATTTAAATTTCTATAAAATTACTCGTTGATTTTGATCTTTTAAATATTTATACTTTTCAATGATGATGCATTAATAAAATATTAAATTTAAAAATTAAATTAAGTATCATCTTAATTTATAAATAATTTTCATGAAACTGTTTAGTAGGATAGTTACTATTAGAGAAAGTTGGGCAACGATCACACGAAAAATTGGATCACAACTGTTGGTTCTAATTTTTTTTTAAAATGTAGCCAACAAAAAATTATACTGAAAATAAAAATAAATATTACATGCAGACACAATAGGTAGAAATATAGTACGGAATATCCAATGTGATATGGATAATAAATATTAACTCTTTATTTTTTATTTGACACATATGAATAAAGGTAGAAAATTAGAAAGAAGTAAGGAATATATATAAATAGAACTATATGTTGGTCGATTTAGTTTTTTTTAATATGAATATATTGTATATTATTTATGAAATTGATATGTTATTTGGATCTGAATTATTGAACGAATTAAGAAATCGTTTGATCTTACGCAGATGTTGAATTAAAACGGGTCCAATTTTTGTTATTTCGAATCTAGATCCTGTACACCACAATTGTTAAATAAGAGGTCGGAGGATAGCGGGACTTGCTCTCTGATTTATCCTCTAATACTCAAATTAGAAATCTTATTATACTATAGAGAAAGACGGGGATGATGTGAAAATACTGTGCAAATGCATATATTAGGGAATTGAGTATTAAAGGAGGACTAGGCTCCGGTAAGTGCATTCCGCTATGGAACAACTTTGGGAGGTAGAGATCAGAGTTTCAATGAGTGCGCTCGATTAATGAGTGAATTTGAAATAAAAAATAGAGCTCCGATGAGTGCGTTCGGTTGGGAAACAACTTTGTGACACGGCCAAGTAAGTGGGTGACCTAGAAAGGAAAAAGGCGATGGTTATAGTATGCCGAAGAGAAAGATCCATCGTTTAGTCATCCGGCTTTCCAGTGTCGGTACCGATTACTTGAATGGTGTGTGGGTCACCAGATCTTTAAAGAGTCTTCAGGATGAGGATCCTAAGGATTGGTCCTAAGAGACAGATGCTTTCTCCTTGCCTTAGTCTATGGAGCTCTTTCCTTTTTCTCCTGCGGAGGATAAGAGGTGTTTTTAGAGAAGACGTTGGTTGGTCATCATTAGGCTCTCTAACTTTGTGTTTGTGAGTTGTCGACAGCATGCACCTATCATCGGTGCTCTATGCTGTTGAAATTCTCATTGCGACTGTCTAGTCATCAATACTTGCGGGTTATCCATCTGTAGATATAGGGGATCACATAATGGCTACGATTGTTGAGATTTTGTCGGTCGAGTTAGAATTGACTTTGTCATGCTAGTGGGCCTATCCCGTGATAGGTTCTAGCGGTCCATGTGGCACTGCTTTGCCTTGGGTAGCGTCAGTTTGGGCATACTGTTATTGGCTTTGGGCTATGGGTTGCGAGAAGTCTCTTCCGGCTGTTACTTCTAGGGTGCGTAACCCATCAGAAATATACTATAGTGTTGGTGTTAATTGGGCCCTGTTTGCATGCCATATTGGCACGGTCCATTCTGATGGGTTGCTTGTGAGGTTTCGTGTCGATCCCATGCAGTGCTAACATTACACCAAAACTTTGAGGTTCCAGCAAACATGGTACACTATCAGCTAATACTAGGCTAGGCTAGGCCATGCCGGGCAAAAAAAAATTACTATTTTAAATAAATAAAATAAAATAATAGAAAATATATTTAATAACAAAATTATTTTTAAGTTTTACTCATATTTTTATTTGTATTGTTATTATCACTTCTAAAATCAATGTCATCACTAAAATTTAAAATAATTATATTTCTGATATTATTTTTTTATATTTAACTAATCCTTAAATAGTATATATATTTATGTTTTCTTCAATACAATCATACTTCTTTTTTCGTCTAACAATTGACCTCCAGAATTAAAGATTGACTCGGATAATACCGTACTTAGCGATGGAGCTAATATATCCCGTGCCATTGATCTAAGCATAAAAAACAGATACTTATTAGTCTTTTATTATTTTATAATCTTAAATTATATTCAATAATTTTTAATGTTAGAAACGTAGTGGGACTATAAGTAATAAACAAATTTAAAGTGTATTGTATGTTCATTAACAAATTGTGCCTCACATCGATTCCGTATCAAAGAATGTTCCTCAATTGCTGCTTGTTTATATTACTAAATTGGATGGTTTTGATCTTGATTGTTATGCATATAAATTATATATTACATGCAGATTGTAATAGATTTATATTTTTATTTTTTTTATGTTGTCAGTTATCCTTATGTTGAATTAGGTTCTTCAAAACATATAGACATTCCATATAAATTTATATGAGACTCAAGAATTGTAATTAAATAGGCTATTATTGATGAATTTTTCTAATATTTTAATTTTTTTAAAAATAAGTTTAAATATAATATCAATAAATATAATATTTTTAATACATTTGAATATTTACTTAAATTTAATTTTCAAATTTTTCTTTATTCTCATTATCAGTATTATATGGTACAAAATATAATCATTCTGATAAAGTATAAAATTATTAATAAATGATAATAATTAGCTCAATAATAGATTTGATATTATATAGTTGGTACTTGTAAAATTCTTAGCAGTAAAATAATTTTTTTAATAAAATATTTAATCAATTCAATTATATTCTAATAGTATTTGGATATTTTTATTATAAAAGATTGTTAAAATAGAATAAAAGGAATACACAATCCAATATGAGGTAAGTAAAGTTTCATTGTATTACATAATTAATTTTTATTTTTTTTGTAGTGAATGCTATTCTATCTACATAATGTCCTGAACTATTAATCTTAAAAAAAATATTCTAATAAAAATAATAATATTTTTTTCTTTTTAAATAAGAAAAAATAAAACTGTTAACTATTCTTGAAATAAAATTTAATAAAATGACATATAAATTTTATATAAAATAATTTACTATTTAAAATTAAAAACAATTATGATTTAAAAAATAATAGCAACATCATTATTGGAATCATTGTCAAAAGTGAATGAAATAATCTTATTGAAAATTCTATATTTATTTATAATAGTATTAATTACTTTAAAATTATAAAAAATTGTGTTTGGGTATTCAAAAAATTTTAAAGTTTATAATTTTTTATAATTTATAATTTTTAAAAAATATAATATATAATAATACAAATATAAAGAACATTATTATATTATATAATAATAACATAACACTTGACAAAGAAATTTGATAATTTACAAACATTAATTTTAAATTAATTTTATTTAAATTATAAAAAACAAGTAACATCGTTTTTAATAATATATTGGGATATTTTAACATACTTTAATTAAAGACATTTCTACACTTTTCAAATTTATAATCTTTTACCATAGAAAAATAACTCTCCTAGTGAACGTTATATTATTCAAGTCATAAAATATTTATATTATAAATAAAAATTAACAATAATAACAAAAATATTATTTAATATTTATATTAAATAAAAATTTAACACCTGTCATATACTACTACTAATAAATAATCAAATATAATATTATTTATTTTTATGAAAATGAAATTATAATACTACTTCGATCCAAATAAATCTATAATTGCAATGGCCGAGGGCCAGAATCTCAGATTTAGTAATCCTAATTGTAATTGGGCCAAGATCAGCCAGCCTAATAGAAAATGAAGTGCAAACTCGAGAAGCCCACATTTTCTTTTTGAAGCCCATATTCCCTCTACCACTGAGAAACTTAACAAACCACTAAAAAAAAAAAAAGATCTCATCAACAAAAAATAAAATAAAATAAAAAATACATGAGTAAAAGGGTAAAAAGTAGGACTTTAAAGTTAAATTTGAATATATTTAGGCTCGGGTTGATCCTTTTTAAATAATGAATAAGTTTGAGTCGAGTTTAATCTTCCTCAAATCGGGTTGAATTTGGGAAAAAGTTGATGAGTTTGAATTTGGCTCATAAACTAGTTTGTTTATGATGGTCCAGTATGAATTTGGACCGAAACGAATGAAGTTCAGCTAAAAAAAAATAGGTTCGATCAATAGAGGGGCCTTGCCCAACGACGACGTCCAAGGAAATTCAGAAACAAGGCCCATTGAGCGCCCTAGACACGCAGTCAATCAGCGTCGCTCGTACCCCTGTAGAGACGATCGCAGGCTGCTGGCGCAAGTGGAATTAGCTCAGGGGATGTCAGCCAATGGGGGATAAGATCAATGCTGACAAGCTGCAGCATACGCCACCCCGACAGCTACTGAGTAAATTCAACCAAAGACAAATGGGCTTGCGTTGGCAATGCCCGACAATGGTTTCTAGCCTCCACAAGGTGACAACTGACACCGTTGGCTATTGCCAGTGCTCAATGGCCGAAAAATCCTGACAAGCCTATTGTCGGAGATCCTTGCTCCCAAAGCCTTCCTAAAGAGCCTACAAATACTTTCTCCGGCAGCGGAGAGGAAAGAATTTTTCCACTTCCATAAACTCCCTAAGCGGTGACTTGAGACCGAAAGCTCGATCCTTGCACCCGACACTCAAAGCAACGGGGAGAAAGAACCAACTTTCTTCCCTCGAATCACTACCTCCATGTGATGATGATAGTGAGCTACTTCTAGCGGTGCACCAA
Source organism: Nepenthes alata (assembly GCA_028571085.2). Taxonomy (NCBI): domain Eukaryota; kingdom Viridiplantae; phylum Streptophyta; class Magnoliopsida; order Caryophyllales; family Nepenthaceae; genus Nepenthes; species Nepenthes alata. The sequence continues at coordinate 10,101 of JAOVVI020007671.1, forward strand.
AGTAAGCACTAGCCTCCTTTCAACATCCCACACACTCCGCGTATTTTAGCATACATATACTTTTATCACGTTTATTTCAACGCATGTATTTTTTAATTTTCAAGAAAAGATTTTTAATTTGAGTGTTGGATTGTTTACGGTGGGACGACCTTCTGCCGTTCTCTGATATCAGTTACAAATTCCCGAAATAGAGTTCCAACCCATTTAAGACAGAGCAAGAAAATAATATCTAGAGTAAAAAAACTATCATTTCTTCTTCGCTAACTTTTCTTCTCTTATTTCTATTACTAGTGGTACTCTCTACTCTCTAATTTTACAAGTATGATGGCGAACAACGAATGATGAGGGCACCCTTCTGCACTTCGTTTCTGCTATGTTTCACACATGGTTCACCACATCATCTTCTGAAGCACCTAATACGCTTTATAATGACACCTAATTAATATCCCATTTGCTCACCTAATTTGATTTTGTAGAGGATTTGTCACAATAGCTTTATAATTTTTCGCACTTTCACCAATTTTTGCACTTTCACAGGCAACGCATGTTCTGGCAGTTTGGATGCGTGCCCTACAAGACTGCCACCTTCTCTATAAACTTATCTTTTTCGATTACAGTTAACCTGTTCTACAAAGTTAACTATCAATTCTGAAAAGTCAACTGCATGTTCTGCAAAGTCAGCTGCCAGCTTTTCAGACATGTCGCCCTAAGCCTGCCTTTACATTAGTGGTTAGATCCACTTCGATTGTAGTCCACTTCGACGCCCAGAGTTACTCCGGCAAGTTGCCCACTCCGATATTTGCCCACTCTAACAATTTATCACTCCGACAGATTGCCCCTCTAGCATTTGCCTACTCTAGCAATTGCCTACTTCAGTAAATTGCCCCTCCTATATTCGCCTACTCCGATAATTGCCCACTTTGGCAAATTGCCTCTCTAACATTTTGCTACAATCAGTTTGCAGCACTCTGAATTTTGCACAAATATAATATGCTTCTAATAACATATCCGTTTGTTGAGTTACTCATAAGGGAGTGATCAAACCAAATAAATTTTCTCTCATGACCTTGTGAGGGGAACCTTCGCCTTTACTTGACAACCGTTATCGCTTACTTTTTAACAACTTTTTCTCAATTGGAATTTTGACATCGGCCTCCGTAAGCCTGAATGATACCATCTTCCGCTTCACCAATCCTGGAGTAATCTCACTCCCCTTCAACTTCTTCTCCAGGGTGAAATTATTGTCTTTTACACTCTACCTTGGTCACCTCCTCCTGCCACATTGACCAATGCCATTGTTGGTCATCTTGATATCATCATTAGCAACCCAAGCTTTCATCAGGTACAAACCTGATCTCTTATTTTTCATTGCCATAACTGAGGTGCCTTTGGTGAGTTTCCACCGGCTGTTTCCAAAAGCTGTCCTAAAACCATTTTCATCAAGCTTCCAAGTTTGAATCACATTCAATCTCAAATCCGGGGCATGTCGCACGCCCTTCAACACAAGCTTCTCGTTGCTTGTTTACAAGCAAACATACCCGATACCAATTACTCTTGACGAACTATCGTTACCCATCTTCAATACCCTGTCGTTCCTAGGCGTATAGCTCGTGAAGTGAGGCTCCCTCGGTGTCATAGGTGTGAGATGCTGTTGTCCATCACCGAATTTGTCTCTTGAATCGGTAGGATATGTGTCTCCCCACGTGGACAACCAGGAGGTCTCTATAGAGAGCGACAGTGGCCCGATCATCATCATCATGATCCCGCCTTCCTAAGGTTCGAC
>JAOVVI020007674.1:0-14711 GCA_028571085.2 Nepenthes alata
TGTGCTCTTTCATGTTCCGAGATTGCAACTCTTTCCGAAGTGAGCGAGATGGCTAAGAAGAAAGAATCCCCTTCATCTTTACGAGTTACTAGATTGAGCAGCCACAGGGTAGACAATACGGGCTCTATTCTGACCACGAGCACCAGTGCTATCCTAATGGTCGGCTATGGCATTCCTCAAGACATGTCATACTGCGCTCTTGGCTTGGACGGTAGGGCTTATACCTCTCCAGAGGGCTTCGTTACTGTTAACGAGCATCACCTGAGAGGGGGGCTTTGTTATCCCTTGTCGTGCGAGCTGACTACCCTTGTCGAAGCCTTGGATGTTCTGGTGGCGAGACTTCACCCGAACGCTCTCCGTTACCTGGTTTTGCTGCGCATCTTCACCCACCTACATTCTGTATTTTTTGGTACGACTACAACGAAGGTAATCTTTCACTTCGAGGAGGCCAATAGTTGGATCTCCATGTCTTCGAGAGCGGTTTTCAATTTTGGGGAACCAACCCTGATTCAGTGAAGAATTGGAAGAATTGTTTCTTGTTTCTGCAGGAGCCATTGGATTCCGAGCTTTCACGAGAGTGGGGTTCAATCCCATTGTTCTTTCGTAAGGAGGTATCTGACGAGGAGGGCCAAAAAATGGCAAAACTGGTCTATGCCATCGGTTTTCCATATGAAGATGTTCTCTACTTAGGGTTACTACCTCACATCCGACGCACTCACTGCCACCAAGTGGGGTCCAGCACCTAGCTGGGCCGTGGTCGGCTCTTTAAAGAGGAAGCCCAAGGATGTTGTGATCCTCAAATCTTTGGGTGAGGATGCTAAGGAGAGTTGCTCTTTATTGGAGTCATCATCGGATGAGGAGGAGGTTGAGGCCCCATTGAAGAGGCTGAGGGAGGCCAGAGGCACTTCCACCCGGACATCACAGCGGTTGGCCGAGGGATCCATCGTACGATCCCACAGTCCAGTCCTGGAGGCGACGTCAGGCATCGAGTCACGGGAGGGAGCCATTGAGCTAGCACCAGTTCCTGCCGTAGTGTTGGTTGAATACAGCATTCCTACGGTGGAGTTTCATTCTAGAGGAGAGTCTCCTGTGGCCTCGTTCGTCGATCTGGAGCCACCGGAGATGACTATCGAGGGCGTGCCGGACGCGAAGGGCGGCACATCTTTTCTTGAGGAGTCGGAGGCTGAAATTAGGCATGAGGCCAGTCCGCCAAAGATTGGCATGACTATAGAGACCGTCGCCGTTGGGACGGCTTGGGAGGCGAAGCCCCCAAGCGTCCCCACTATATTCGATACTCCACGCCATCCCAGCTCCGAGGAGGCAACGGTCGATTGCGCGGAGCCCCCGTTCTCACTGGCACCATGAGGGGGAGTCAATCATCCGGAGGTATCTTTTACTCAGGTACGATCGTCTTGAGCTTGGCACTCATTTGCGGTTTGGAATTCTCAGAGTTTCCGACCTTCTTTTCCTTGCATAGGCTTCCAGTGAGGCTGATTCTTTTGACGAGCTGGCCGCTCAACTACACGGGATCTCTCACTGTCTGCAGAAGATTTCACAGCCCATGGGGACCAAGGTCGCTTCCCTCCAAGAAAGAGTGAGCAATTTCGGGAAGAGAACAGGCAAATGTAGGCAGAAGTTAGACGTTTGAGGACGAACAATGGCCTGCAAACTCGAGAGTTCGCGCTCCTAAGGTAGGAGGTTGAGCAGCTAAAGAAGATGGTCTCTGATTTTGAAGAAGACAATTCTCGCCTGACAAGAGACCTGATGGTGTGGCTCTCTCCTTCGGAGATGAATCTTGTCCTTGAGACGAGATTCTAAGACCGTATCCGCCTGTGTCGCCGAATCATCTCGGTTGTGCTTCCTGACGTTCCAGAAAGCGTCTTCCATCCTGAAAACTCTGGGGTCCGTGAGAGGTCCCGTCTAAGGGACTTTCTTGAGGAGGCAGGTCCATCGGACCCTCAGAAGCAGCTCTACTTATGTATACCACTTTTTCTTTCCTTCCTTCTTTGCACGAGTCGCGACTGGCAGCACTGATTTTCTCATCATTAGCTCGCTTCCTCTATGCTACCTTTATTACTCGTCAGCCGCATTAATGAGTTGAAGACGATTTCCCTTGGCTGAGGATGTGGGCCACTACGTAGGCCGCTCGAGACGTTAGATTGGATATGCCGCATGGGCCGTTGCTCCATGGATTGGGCTTGAAATTCTTCTTGGGCCTTGAATATCAGACCCAACAGTAGTAAATTTTTTTTTAATATATTTTTATCAATAATTTTTTCACCACATAATTTAAAAAACGAGATAATTTTAAATAGTATAAAATTATAATTACTAACGCTATTAAAGTCTTGCAATCTCAGGTTTATCCAATCATAACAAACTTTTGGGAGTATTATATACTTCTAATGCTTATATCTCTCAGTATAAATCATTATGTAAGTTAAGAGATTTTTTTATTATAAGATTATTTTAATTTCTCAGGAATATAATGTGAAACAAAATTATTACTTTTGTATAGTCCTATAGATATATTTTATTTAATGTTATCATTATTTATTATCTAATTCTTACTTTATTCTATTTCAATAACTAAATATAATAATAATAATTTTATTTTTATTTTTATCCTATTTTATTACCTAAAAATAACTATTATATTTTTACATTATTCTATTTTAATAATAAACATATTATAAGAATCCAAAATATATAATTTTCTTGGAAATGTCAAGAGAAATAAATTTAAATTTGGTAACGTTTAATATTTTCTACAAACAATGACCTGAAGAGCCAATACTTGTATCATATAATATTTTTTGGCAAAAACATTATTTTTCTAAACTTTTTATTAAGAATAAAAAAATAATTATTTATAGCTAATAATATTATTATTTTATAGCCATAATATAAAGAAGTCATAAAAATATTAATTTGAAAAGAGACCTACATAATTTCTTATTATTACAATAGAAAATGTCTATTGCAATATAATTTTGACAATAAAAGATTTAAAACAAATAAAAAAAGGAAATTCGAAGTGGGGGCCGAATGAAACCATACTAGATGAATTTTGATGCTAATTTATTTATTTATTATTTATTTTATTTATTTACTAATCCAATTCTAAATCAAAATTTACACTAATTTGATAATTATAAATTATATAGTAGCACATATATATATGACTGTAAAATCATTTTATTATATCTACGATCACATATTTGAATTATATTAAAGATAAAATTATATATTTTAAATTATTTTTTTACTATATAATGTGAAATTTTTTTATCGGACTATAGTTTATTTAAAAATATATACAACTGTAAAAAAAATAAGAATTTTTTAAAAAAATAGAAATAAAAATTACAATCTATTTTAAGGTTTTATAGCACACACATAAGTATTACGTGAGACAAATAAACAATTAATAATAAAATACAACAAAATTATAATAAAGGGAAAAATCACAGAGGGAGAGTAGAGAACAAACTGAGAATGAATGAAGGCGTGTTAGGGGGGGAAGCAGCAAATCTCAGGCAGCAAACAAAAAGCCAGCAAAAAGTTCCATTGTAGCCGCTGATATTTTTTTTTTATTGTGTTCCTTGTTCTTATCTTCAATTATTTTCACGATTTCTCTCTCCTTTGAGAAAATTTAGGGCTGAGACCCCATCCGATCTACAGTTCGATCTAACTTCACCGCTTCACCTAGCTTGAAACGGCGCCAGATCCAAGCATTTTGATTCAACTACTGCTACATTTATAATCTCCTTATAAGTACAGTTTGTTGACCAAAATTGTATTCCCTGACAATAACATCAAGGGGTGGGTAAATTTAGTGCTCTACAGTGTAATTTTGTGAACTGAAAATTGGGGTTATGTCTTAATCTCTGTTAGTGGTGGTGACAGTAATCTAGGGTTTTGTTCGAATGAAGGTGGTAGATTTCGTTGATAATGACACGTTGGGTTATTTACTGTTTCAACGACGAGTGTTAGGGATAAGCTGTTCAAATCGGGTGGTAAATCGAGTTTTCTTGGTCACGTATTCCGGATAAGGAGGAGAACTTAAGGCATTTGGATTGATGATTTTTGGTGAATTTGATGGTCATAATACTTAGCCTCAACGCCAATGTAGCATTGGATATATGAATTCAAGCTGCTTTCTATGTAATTTGGGTCTCTGAAGTCGGTGTAGAAACTTGATGTGGGGTTCCTGAACAAAGATTTGGGATGATGTGCATATTATGGTGTTGGATTTCAGTTTAAATTGGGGCAGGAAGGTCTTTCTCTGCATCTCCCAGTGAGCATGAGTTCGATTCTGATGGTACAAGTGGTTTAGTGGTGGGCAATTAGGGCCGCGAATTGTCGCTGGATTGTCGTACATTGCAAGGGGGCTGTTTTGGCGAGTTTTGGTTGATTTGCAGTTGGATGGGTCGGTTTAGTTTTTATTGAGGTATTGGGAGTTTTGCAGTGGAGATGCTGCCGCCTCAGTCTTTCAGGCGCTCTCCTGGAAGGGACCCTCGCACTGATAGTCACAAGAGAGGTCGCAGTCTTGAGAGTGGACTGTCCTTCAAAGAGAAAGATGATCTCGCACTTTTCAATGAAATGCAGAGTAAAGAACCGGATAATTTTCTACTCCAGTCAACAGACGATTTTGAAGACATATTTAGTAATTCCTGATACTGATCTATTTCAAGCTTGGTTGTCATTTTCATGTTTCGAAAGGAAATCTTGTTATAGGGTTGTTTGATTCTGATAACTGCGCCTCATTCATCTCTTTGACCTTAGTTTGCATTTTTCAGCTGCAAAATTGAAGCCCTTTTCAGATTTTAAGCTTGGAATTACTATTCCTGTCCGTGGGGAGCCCAGTGATCTGCTTAATGCAGATGGGAACAAGAACGACTATGACTGGTTGGTGATGATACTGAATGCTATTTACAAATGTGTTTATGTAAATGGGAAGCATTCTATTGATATGCTTTTGGGAGAACGTTTTGATGTTTGGTTTCATGTCAAGGCCATGCATTAACTGTCTCAGTGATAATTATTTGTATGTTAAATACGCTAAATGAAAAATTAGATCATTTGACATGTCATGTATTATCTGTTGTGGAATTGTGATGTCTACCTGAATTTTAGTACACTTTCTCATAGTAGCTTAATGTCTTTAATTTAAAGGTTGTTGACTCCTCCGGACACCCCTCTTTTTCCCTCATTGGATGATGAACCAGCACCTGCCAACCTTGTACATAGTGGAAGACCTCGAAGCAGACCCATCTCCATTTCAAGATCCTCCACTGTGAGTCTTTAGTTTTAACTTTATATGAGTTTATCCTCTTTTTGTTGTTTGTTGTTGGTGTTATTGTTGTTTTGTTCCCTTGTTCATATGAACTTTCCATCTTCTGCTACGTATCTATTTCTAGACTGTATTCTTATGATTGTGATTGCAGATGGAGAAGAGAAGCAGTAGAGGCAGTGCTAGCCCTCAACGCTTGAGCCCATCTCCTCGGTCTGGGAATAGTAAGCCGTCCCAGAGGAGGCCATCTTCGGCCACTCGGTCAAGTCCAACCCCTAGCTTACGACGTACTTCCCCATCACAAAGACCATCACCTCCCCCCATTAAGTCGCCAACGCCAGTTATGAGGTCTGCAACTCCAACACCTAGGCAGACATCCGAGGTTTCTACTGGGTCTGTCATCTCGTCAAGGATGAGGGGAACCTCCCCAATAAGCACAAGTCGTGGTAATTCTGCATCACCAAAAATTAGGGCATGGCAATCAAATATTCCAGGTTTCTCCTTGGAAGCACCTCCCAATCTTCGTACTTCTTTGGCTGATCGTCCAGTATCATATGTGAGGGGGTCTTCACCTGCATCCAGGAATAGTAGAGATTCAGCCTCTAAATTTGGCCGGCAGTCGATGTCTCCAACTGCTTCTAGAAGCATCAGCTCATCACATAGTCATGAACGAGATCGGCTCAGCTCACATAGTAAAGGTTCTTTAGCATCTTCTGGTGATGATGATGCAGATTCTTTGCAGTCTATTCCTGCTAGTGGCTTAGAGCAACCTTTGCCAACAAGAATGGTCAGAGGGGTTCCCAGCAACTGTTCATCGGCTTTCTCCAAGAAACTGACAAAAAGAAATTCTCCAAATGCTGCTCCAAAGAGATCCTTTGACTATGCAATGCGGCAAATGGTATCTTTATCATTTAATCATGTGGTTTTCATGATTATTTCTTAAACTATTAGCAATCTGACTGATGTAATTAAAATAGGAAACAAACGAAAAATTGGTTTTTGTTCTTACCTTCCAAAAGGCATGGTGGTTAAATAAGTGGATGGATGTGGATTTGATTAGGCGCAAGTCGTAAGGGGTCATAAACCTTAAACATCATCTCTCTTTTGAGTTTGGTGGGATGTGTTTTTGAGGAATTTGATCCCAGCTTGGAGCATAGTTGGTGCCAAAAGAAAGGTTCAACTATAAAAGCCAATATTGCAGGCTACTTTCTGCATTTATTTGTGTGGTATAGGCTGCTGTCACTTTATTAGTGATACAGTTTTTTTAAAAAAATATTTTACAGCCTAATGTTTCCTCCATTTTCTTATATGCAAAGAATAGTGCCATCATGTAATTCCATGGATAACTGATGTTTTTTGAAAACTCAAGCGATTGCTGAAGTAACTATATTCCATGTTTGCAACTTGATTCTGTAATGAATTTTCCTAATATGAATTCTATATTGTTTTGATCTTTTTTAGTTACATTTATTTGTACCTTGATACCATACTCAAAAAACTCGAGGATCTATATATTTGTGATAACAGGATTAATTAAGGGCCATATATCTCTCCTGTATGTCTGTCATAGGAACAAGTGTTGTATCACCTTGGTGACGTCACTAACTTTGCTAGCTGGCTTGGCGTCTCTGTGGCATATTACTATTTGGGAAGCTTATCCTACTCAATTTGTTACTTGATTTTAAGCCTTTATTATGATCTGATTGGTTTGTCCTAGTTTTTATGAATGGTAGTTAAGGCTAAGGTATTGAACTGAAGATAGTTAATGGGTTCTTTAAACAGAAAGGAAAATAAGTGTGAGACTCTCGTTACAACACCCGAATGAGCATCACTAATAGCTTCTTGTTACAGTTGTCCGTGTTATTGAGAAGTTAATTAACGAATGCGGGGTTATTGTGGCTAATACCATGTCAGGCAATTTGCTTGTCAATGTTTCAGTAATTTGATGAAACAGGATGAAGTGAAGTGAGATGTAGGAGAATAACCATGCATGTGACATATTTTTGTGTTTTCTTCTTCAAATTTTAGTAGGAATTCTGAATAGCAATTGCTACTGTTTCCATACGTAGATGACATGAGCCTTTTTCTTCCTTTTTCTCTTCCCCCCTTTGGGTGGTTCACTTGATCTGGTAGTGAAGTGTAAATATACCCTTCCTTTAAATTGTGACAAATAGAAAGCAATCGATACACTTAATATGAGTTTAATTTAACTAAGTTTCTTGTAAATTTGCTCACAATAGGTCATTTGAAACACCAGTAGCCTACAATGGGAACAATTACCTTATACACCGGGAGTCATGTGTCACTATAGGGTAATAATCAGTCATTAAAAGACATGTAACTATCACACATATCAATAACGAATCCAATCCAACACATTTTAAATTGCGTCTTTTAATAATTGATGGTACTACAAATTGACTTGGCACTCCTGGTGTATTTTATGATTTCTCTACAACAATTATGTGGCTGCTGAATTAGTATGTTTTCTTGGTTGTTTAACTATGTTTTGAAATTATACTATCTGGTATTGCATGTAGGATCATAGAAGTCCTCAGAATATGTTCAGGCCACTCTTATCTAGTGTCCCTAGCAGTACCTTCCACAGTTCTTCCCATCATACTATGATATCAAGGAACTCGTCAGTCACCACTAGTAGTAATGATAGCTCTGATCAAGCTACAAGTGGTGCACCTGATACTGAAGGAAGTGGCCAAACTCAGGATGATATGGCTAATGGATGTGGAAGACGGCCTTTTCCTGATACTCAAGACGTATTTCCCTGTGATAAACTAGATGTTCCCTGTGATAAATTTGAAGCTAATCATGGTGGTTCTGAAAAATTGAGTCATCTAGATGCTACTGTGGCCAGGAATGCAACTTCTGAGGCATTTTATGTTCAGGGTGATTCCTTCAAAGTTGGTCCTGAAAACCCGTTACTTTGTACTAGATGTGGCTGCAGGTATTTTTCCAATGAACTTAAGGAATGTGACATTAATATATGTCCGGATTGCAAGCAGAAAGAAGAGCTTTCAACTGGTCCAATCCCAGTGACCAGAGTAGATGTTGCTCCAAACCTTTCAGATCCATTGACAATGATTTTTGAGGATCATGGACCTATTGAGGCAGCAGAACCATGTATGGTTGTACAACAGCTTCCAAAAACTGTCGAGATGGGTGAATTAAGGAGTGGCCTGCTGACTGCCTCACATGAAGAGGATGCAAACGCAAATCAGAGCAGCAATGGGTTGTCAAAGCAAAGTTGCTTCTTAGATGATTCTCCTCCATCATCAGCGGAAGAGAAAGGCATGCAGCTGCTTTCTGACCAGCAAGAAGTGAAACAACCTCCAACTGCTTGTAGTCCATCTGATACTAACTGTCAGGGTCAGGAGTTGTACAAATGTGATGATAGTCTACAATCAAAAGTTGATGTGGCTGAAGGTGTGGGTATTTCAGTACTTGTATTAAAGAGGTCTGGCAGCAGGAAAGGGCATATTATGCATAGCAGAAACATGACTGCCAGTGCTATATCATATGACGATTCGTTCTGTGCAAGAGACTCGACAATCAGTATGAGAAGCTCTGTTGGCCATGGCAGTGTCTCGACATCATCTTCCATGGATTTGACCTCAGTTAGAAATGTGGACATACCCATGCAACGGCAGCTGAGCAGCACGAGGTCTGAGTTGAGTTCAAAACCTCAAAGCAACGTATCTTCTTTCTCAGGGACTTCTACATATGCTTTCCAAGTTTTGTGTATCTCAGCAAGTCCTTGCAAAGAAAATTTTGAGGTATCTGCTGGTAATGTTGGACGTACTTTACATGAAACACAGGGGCAGCATCCTGAGTCATTTCTTGCCTCAGAAAATGCAGAATTGCCTGATCCAGTGACCTTTTTATCCAGGAGAACACTAGCAGGGGATGATGATTTTAATTGCAGTTGTTTTAAAGCAAAAGATACCGATTCCCTTGAATTGTCAAGCCATAATGTGAGCACTCAATCAGAGGGCAATTCACTGGCTTCATTAGCAGTGGATGAGGACCATGTTTTGCATGGGATCAATGAAGTGTTCCCAGCTATTGTAGAAAGCGAAGTAAATATGGAAGAGCCAGCTATAATTCATGAGTCATCTTTCATGGTGGAAGATTCTGCTCCTGATAATGGTGCTGATCAAAAGGAGATTATGGAGATTATTCATCAGAATTCTTTGGATGCAATGTCTGAAATAGAAATTGATAACTGTTGTCTTAGTTCCCCTGCTTCGCCAATTGAGATTGCTTTAAAAGATGACTTTCAAGAGCCGTCATTTGTCTCTGGTCAAGAGAAAGATGTCAGAAATTCTGTTGCTTTGTCCAATGATTCTGATCATAGGCAAGGAATTGTTGGTATGCTTCTTTTCTGCTCACAGATTCTTATTTTTAATCCATGGTTTCTTTTCTGGAATCTCTGTCAAAGTGCTGCAAATAACAAAATAATTGTCTGGATATAGGACTGCGCACAAATAGTAATATTTCTTAAAACTATGTATTGCTCTTCCTCATAAAAAAAAGGGTAGCCAAATGCATGAGGTGGCCTCGTTACAAGATTTTTGGGAACATCAGATGTACATGGTCTTTTGAGGTTGTTTTCATGGTTTAAACCCACAATTTGTATGTCACAGTAGAGTATCCTTATCTTTGAACCAAGGTTCACCCTTTATTGCTCTTCCTTAACCTATAGTAATATTAACTCGATTGGCCTTCTCCCCCAGCTACGAGAGCGATTATATAGAACATCATTTGTTTACTGTTGTTGTATTTCTGAATAATGATGTACATATATGATTATAGACCTAGGATTACCGTAACTCGACCCTTCCCTTCGGGACTTAGACCAAGATAGCAAGGTCTTTAGCTCCCTTGTTTACGAGACAGTAGTCACAGCTTTCAAAATCTATGACAGTTCTCACTACTCTGTATAGATTCAGAGAACTTATGTTTTTAGTAGGGGAGCTGCCAGACTTTAGTCAATGAAATTGGTTAAATTGTAACAGGAAAGGTATCATGCTATGTAGGTTTTTGCCTTGACTGTGCACCGGTAAAAGAAATGGTGGTCTCTGGCTCCTCAACCCTCTTTTTTTTTCTTTTCTCCCACCTATACAATGGATTGTGGAATTCAAAACAATCACTCATGTTTTTGTATCAGCATTTTTCTGTGATGCTGGTATAAATCTAGTAGAAAATGCTTATGCTCTTTGCTGCTTAGTAAGTGAGTTCTCTTTATACTTTTGTGGTAGAGGCTTTCTTTCCTACTTCTATTTAATGATGTTAAGGAGTCTGGCCTTAACTATAATTGACAAAAATGCTTAATTATAAGTTTTTGTGTCCTCAAGGAGGCAAACAAGCACTCGATAGCTGACTATCGTTGTCTCATAGTCATTATTTTTGGTGGCAAGGGCAGCCCCTTGACTAGTGAAGGTTGTGATTCTTTTGTTGGGTTTGTGTTTTGTGCTGCAATGGTGATGGAGATCAATGATATAGTCATTGTCTGTTTTTCCCTCAAGAGCTCCTGATCCTAAAGATTTTTGGATTTTCCCTTACCTGTTCTAAATTCAAATTTTCATGTGCGCATCCTTTTTCTTGATGATTACCCAAAGAAAAAAGGGGTATAAGATAAAGAGGGAAAGGCTTTCAGTATGAGTTATTACAAAGCTAAAATCTTGCCTATGGGGAAAATTAATGCTTGCATGTGTAATCTCTGAATAGTAAGGCATGCTTCCTAGCTGGTTTTCAAAGAAAATGCTTTCTCACCTCTTGCAGTTTTCTTTTGCCATTTATTTTTCGTAAGGTTGTGAGGAAGCTGAAGGTGCTTTCGGGTCCCACCTTCGAGAATATATTTGTCAAACTTGGTATCTCGGACAATGCTCTTGACATTTTGCTGTTGTTCCGAGATTTTGGAAGTTTTCAAATGGGAAGTTTAAGCCTCAGAATGTCTTTCTTATCATAAAGTAATAATCATTCCTCGGGTTTCAGGAGATGGGATCTGAATCAAATAGCAAATAACCATATACTATGTGTTTACGTGCTGCCGTGCTTACTTTCTTTTAGTTCTTTATAGCCAAGGGCTTTGCCGTCAGAATTAGTTGCTGCGCTGATTCTTTGCTCGGAGATTTACGTGCAAACCCTTTCTAGTTTTTACAGAAGATTCGACAGTGATGGTGCACAATGGAGGAGGAAGGATGACAAGAAGCCTAACTCTAGAAGAAGCAACAGACACAATTCTCTTTTGCAGCTCCATCATCCACACTCTAGCATATGAGGCTGCGGGCATTGCAATCGAGAAGGAAAAGGAAAACCTTGCACCTTTGGAAGGTTATCGACAAGCGGCTATAACACCGGGGAATGCTAGATGGGATCCTCGAGGAAGAACTCCCAGCAGACGTAAAATAAAATCTCAAAAACCAAAGCAGTTGTGGGTTGAAACGGAGACAAAATCCCCTCCTTTCAGGACGGAACCCAACAACAACCCCGACGAACCCACAACCTGTATCGTCGGGCTTCAAAACAAGGTCGATAACATGAAGCCGCCACCAAAGTTGGAATCCAAGTGCAACTGCAGGATAATGTGAGTTCAATGTTCACCAGAGCTTACTACTGCCTATTGTTTGAGTTTTCTTCTCCCTCTTTTTCCCTTTTGGATCTTTTGCTTCAAAGTAACTTATGCTTCCGATTTATTTGTTACCAATACGCCACTTTATGGGGTTGCATAATTTCTGTATAGCTCCTTGTCAATGTATACATGTCAGTTATTCATATTCAAATTTCTCTCTCCCAGTTTTTTCCTTTTTTTTTGGGTTGGAATAAAGTTTGAATTAAATTACTCACCATTTTGTTTTTGGTAAAGATTGTGATACGCCTTAGTATAATGATAAAGTTGTTCAATTATGAAAACTTTAAAGAATGAGTTATTTGTGTATTGAACTGTCCTTGGACAATTATCATCCATAGGCTTTCTCTCCCAAAAATTAAAAATCATTATATAAGAACAAATTATCATTTCATGCAATATAGTTCTTATAACTATTGCCCCCCACCCTCCTCAAAACAAAGGTTAAACATGGTGATTAATTATTAGGTTGTAATTTCGGCAGTCTAATTTATTGATAGAAATATATAGGGGGGGTTCATTTAATCATCTTTTGGGACATTCTTAGGTGCCACCAATCTTTACATTTACATATGTGTGGGCCGTCTGTATATTTATACGTACATTTATATATGAGATAAAATTAGGATGCAAGCATACACAGTATGTATAGTTGATGCAATGAATGTCTTAACTTTGTTAAAAAATCGAGTTTGGTCAAGTATTTTGTGATTACAACAGGTTGAATTAATAACTTATTAATAATTATATGGATTGACAAAGAGGGACAGATTGAACTAAGTATGATAATAGCTGCATATAGTGTTAGGATTAAGGGGCAATGAATATTAAATTTGGTAGAGGAATATTATCATTTCGGTTTACAAATTTGTGAGAAGCTACATTTATAATCTCTATGTGTTTAGATTTTTTTTGGTTTATAGTCTGATTTTTTTAAAAAATAAAGTTTTGTCACTACACTGTCAAATGAAAGCCGAGAATGTCTGTAATAGAGAGAGGCCATAGTGGTCTTAAATTCATCACGAAGAGTCATAAAAAATTGGGTAAGATATAATTGATCCTGTAAATAGAACATTTAATAGTAGAAATTATTTATTGATTGTTCATATTTATTTATTATATAATCTACACATAATAATATGATATTAATTATCAAAATTTATAGATAAGTATTGTTGTTAAAGGAAATCACATATTCAGTGTTTGGAAAAGTTAGGCATAGAGGGAGCCCAAATAATATAGTTTGAACCATAAAAAATTATATAGATAGATTGAGAGAGATTATTTTGTAGTAGGACATTTGGGCTGGAAGAGAAATCGAAATACCAATATTGGGCTGAAACCAAGATGGGCCACGAACAGGACCAAATTTTGTGTTTCGATTGTGGGCCGCGGAGGCCTGATCCTGAAGCGAAGAAAAACGATGGTTTTTATGGCAAATTTGTTTAAAAACGATGGGTTTTAGAAGAGGGCATCAGGCGTGGTTCCTTTAGTTGAAGTGATGCGTTTCGTTGGCCAAGAGTATTCAAGCGCTGCATTTTAAAGTCGTCTTCTTTGCTGCGTTTGAAATCGACGGTGTGCTGCGGTGACAAATAATTTTGCAGCAGCGACGAGGGTTCGTGGAACAGGGAATCGATGGTGGGCTGGAGAAATGATCGAGCCTGTGGACTTCTGGAGCCGGTGAGCACGGATATGTGGCCGGTGATGGATGCAGTGCACGGATCTGAGCCGGTGAACAAGGATTTGTGGGCGACGATGGATGTTGAGCACAGATCTGAGCCGGTGAACACGGATTTGTGGCCGGGGATGGATGTTGAATACGGATCTGAGCCGGTGATGGATGCGGTCGGAGAATCAGAGACGCGGTGAAGATATGGTCGTCGAAGCGATGGAGAAATCGGTGACCCGATGCCGGTGAAGACAAGGTGACGCCGGAAAGTGAAGGTTTGGTGACGCCCAAGATAGACAGCGATGTGAATAGGTTTGTTGATCTATCTTCCATGTCACGTCACAAATAATGTGTTTAGTATTGAATTATGTTTTTACAAAAAAAAAAAGAAAAATTGATATTTATATTAAAGTTTTGAAGGGTATTATTATTAATGGGCTTATCCATAACAAGGTCGAACGAAAATCATTTCACGTCAGAGCCTAGAGTAAGCTGTTTAGAACGAGTAAGAATCTTTCAGATTAACTTTTTGTGTCTTGCTTTGAAAAAATCAGCCGTAACTAACTGAAATTGATAAGATAAATTGATTGCTATTATCCAATACGGTTCTGCAGCCGATAAAATCACCTATTGTCGTTATAAATACTCTACTAACACCCAACAGAAAATGAGAGAAAAAGTTGAAAGAAAAAAGGCATAAAAAAAAAGCCATTCCACAAAGGATTCGATCTCATGCAAATTTTAATCATCTACTCTATATCATATGCATAACACCGAAACCATCTCTCAATTAGATATAATACAATATTAGATTCCTATGCTAAACACCTTCGACCGAAATTATACTAATATAGATTTTACTTTATTTAAAAAAGGTTTACTGATCTAAGTATTAGAAGACATATTGGAGAATAAATTTTATTAATCCTCTGATCTCTTATTTTTTGTTGTATTATATAGAATTCAGATTTGAAAGAACGGTAACTATCAGATCCAATTCAATTAGAGTATGGAGACTAAATAAGTTTAATATAAACTATATATATATATATATATATATATATATAAAGTAAAAAATATAGAAAATATGTATTTTTTAT
>JAOVVI020007675.1:0-14711 GCA_028571085.2 Nepenthes alata
AAGAGCTTCTCCAGCTTCTCCCAAAGGGCTTTGGCATTTGTCTCCCTACGAACATGGTTGTACACGTTCTCGTCCACAAACTGCCTCATGAACCCGCACACCTGTTTGTGCTCCAACGCCTAGATCTCGTCCGTCTTCGACGACGATTTTTCGGAGGAGAAGACCGGATCGTGCATAGACTTGACGAAAAGCAAGTCAGACATTTTGCTCTGCCAGATGTCAAAGTTTGAACTGTTCAAACAGATCATCTTGCTGCCAAACTCCATTTCTGATAATAAGCAAAAAAAAATCACCGTGCAAACAACCAGTTCTCTGATACCACTTGTTGGAGCTGAGCACGCGGAAGTCACGGTGACCGAGCGGACAAAAACTCTCGGACAGCAACAGAGAGAAGCTCTCGGACAGGCAAAAGAAAAACAGAGAACGAGAACACACAAGGAGATTTTGGCATGGAAATACCCTTCTTTAATCAAGGAAAAAACCACCGAAAATACACTATAAAAGATTATTACAATCGTTAGCTACTCAAGCTCTAAACGAAAGAAAAGAATCAAGTGTATGCCTCACTCTTTCTACAAGTGTCTTTCTCTACAAAAGTTGCCTCACACAGCTCTCTCTCAATGCTCAAGCCTTCAAAGAGTTTCCACTCAAAGTTTGCTCAACACCACATTTTCAAGAGTCATGAGAGAGCTGAATATATACACGTCCAGGATGCCAGCGTGGACTGCCAGCCTGGACTACAGCCACCCTTCTGCCACCCTACAGCCACCATCCTGTCGGCTAGGTGGTGGGAAGGTGGCGCAGGACTGTCATGACAGTCCGCAGGGCCTGCGTGTCAGATGACAGTCCTACCACCTGGAATGCTGCTCCTTCTGCAGCGTCCAATCAGAGTAGACTACTAAAAACGGCCACTTGCAGGCCTACGATTCTAGGGCTCCATGTCTTCGTCCTCAGCAACCGCTCGGACATGACGCTTCAAAGGAGTCCTCGTCCATGTCCTCCCATACGCTCGGACAATGACGCTACAAGTCCTCGTCCATGTCCTCAGCAAACGTTCAGACAAATGACGCAATAAAGTCCTCGTCCATTTCCTCAATGGAGTCCGCGGACACATGCCACTCGGGAGTGACACCAACAAACTTCCCCTCACGACCGAGTGGGAGTGAAGTTATTTAGACCGGCTATGTCACAGCAAGCTTCCAGCTTCCCCTTGGGTAATATCTTCGTCAACATATCCGCGCCATTTTCTTCTGACCGGACCTTCCCTATTGATAGTTGCCCATCATCAAAAATATCTCTCACCCAATGATATTGCACGTCAATGTGCTTAGACCTGGAATGGAATGATGAGTTTTTACACATGTGAATGACACTTTGACTATCACAAAGGACCTCGTACGTCTATTTCCTTAAACCCAACTCTTGAACGAACCTTTTCATCCAAAACATTTCTTTACAGGCCTCGATCAAGGCAATGAACTCTGCCTCCATAGTTGAGAGAGCGACGTACTTCTGTAACTTCGACTGCCAGGAGACCGCCCCTCCTGCAAATTTTACCAAGTATCCGAACGTTGATTTTTGAGAATCAATATCTTCAGTCATATCTGCGTCCGTGTACCCAAACAGCTGAAGCTTCTCTCCTCCAAACTTCAAACCCATCTTTGAAGTCCCACGGAGATATCTAAAAATCTACTTTACCGCGGACCGATGCTCCATCCCTGGGTTTGAGAGAAATTGGCTCACAAGACCAACCACATAAGCAATGTCTGGCCGCGTACACACGGCCACGTGCATCAGACTACCAACGGCCGAGGAGTAAGGAATCTTACTCATGTGCGCCTTCTCAGTGTTTGAGGACGGACACTGCTACTTGCTCAGCCTAAAATGGTTTGCCAGAGGGGTACTGGCAGGTTTGGAGCTTTCCATGTTGAATCGCTAAAGTACCTTTTCAATATAGCCTTCCTAGGACAGCCAGAGATTCTTGTCCCCTCAGTCGTGAAATATTCTGATCCTCTGAATCTGCTTCACTGGTCTGAGGTCTTTCATGGCAAAAGACTGCCCCAGTTGGTCTTTTAGCTCCTTGATCCGAGCATTGTTTTGTCCGACAATTAGCATGTCATCCACATAAAGGAGGAGGATGATAAAGTCATTTTTTAAAATCTCTGCACAAAGACACAGTGATCGGAAGTAGTCTTATGGTATCCTTATTCGACCATGACTAATTCAAACTTCCGATACCTCTGTCTCGGAGCTTGTTTCAACCCGTACAAGATGTTCTTCAAACGACATATCAGTCCTTCCTTTTTCTTGACTTCAAAACCATCTGATTGCTCCATGTAGATCTCTTCCTCTAGATCTCCATGGAGAAAAGATGTTCGGACGTCCAGTTGCTCAATCTCTTGATCTAAAGTCACTGTCAGTCCGAGCACCACACAAACCAAGGACATCTTCACAACAGGTGCGAAGATTTCATCAAAGTCAACGCTCTTGTGTTGACTGAAGCCCTTCACCACAAACTGTACCTTGTATCTTGGCTTCCTCGAGTCATCGATCGTCTTCAGCCGGAAGACCCATTTGTTCTTTAGGATCTTCTTTTCGTTAGGCAGTTTAGCCAGCTCAAAGGTATGCTTTTTATAAATAGATGCTATTTCTTCCTTCATGGTCTCAAACCATTTATTCTTCTGAACACTACACATGGCCTCGGTAAAATTTTTAGGTTTTCCAGCATCAGTAAGGAGGACGTACTCACTTGCTCGTAGGCGGATGGACGGACGTCTCTCCCTGAACGACCGTCTCAGAGGGGCCACCTCGGCTTGTTGAGGAGCCAAATTTTCAACCTGATTTTTCTGAGGCGCTTGAACTGCCTCATCATGGTTGCCATCCACTCTTGGTCCACCGTCATCGGACACAAGAGGCACTGGACGGACAGAATCAACGTCAACTCTGTCCGTTCAAAAAATATTGGGTTGAGATTTCTTCTTTTTCCCAATGTCCTCGATGGTCACTTCCTCAACGAAGACCACATCTCTAGATCGGACCACCTTCCTTTCCATTGGGTCATAGAACCTATATCCAAGTTCATCATCTCCATAGTCCAGAAAGACACATTGCTTTGTTTTTTACTCCAGCTTGCTCCTCTCATCTCTCGAAATATGAAAAAAGGCCTTGTAGCCAAATATCTGAAGATTGTTATAAGCTGGTTCCTTCCCGGTCTAGATCTTTTCTGGGACTTCCCCGTCCAAAGGCTTACTAGGCAACCATTTGATCACGTGGGCGGCCGACTTTAAGGCCTCAGACCAAAAAGATTTCGGAAGCCTGGCCTCAGATAACAAGCACCTGAGCCTTTCCATTAGGGTGCGATTCATCCGCTTGGCCACGCCATTCAATTACGGCATCTTTGGTGGAGTCCTTTGATGTTTGATGCCGTAAGCTCGACAATAGGCATCAAAAGTCCCAATATACTCTCTACCGTTGTCGCTCCGGATGGCCTTCAACTTCCTTCCAGTCTCAGGCTCAACGAGAACATAGAATTGTCCACTCCTTGTCCGTTTTTTCCACTGGCTTTTCTATGGCAAAAATCGGATTGTGCATGGACTTCACAAAGAGTAAGTCTGACATATTGCTCTACCAAGTGTCAAAATTGATTCCGTTCAAGCAAGTCATTTTGCTTCCAACCTCCATAACAGCTAGCAACAAGGTCATTGTTTAAAGAACCAAATCTCTGATACCACTTGTTGGCGTAAAATAGAACGCACGATAACTGGGCGGATGGAGCACTCGGACAGCAACAGAGCAGTGCTCTCGGACGGACGGCTAAAAGTAAAGATAGAAAAATAAGAGAAATACGTACGAAATTTAATGTGAAAAAATTCTTCCTAACTAAGGAAAAAATCACCACAAAATACACTATATAGAATGATTATTTACAAGAATATTAGCTACACAAAGTCCAAATAAAAAAAATTAATCACGAGTGTATATCTCATAATCTCTCTCTAAAAATATCTCTATCTATCTTTACAATAAAGCTTCTCTACAGCTCTCTTAAAACTTAACCATTGAGAGAGAATCTCTCTCTTCTCTCTAGGGCTTCGAATTTGAACTTTTGCCTTTGCTATTTTTCTCGGCATTGGCGATGCCGGAGCCGGCCTCCTGGGTGCTCCTCCTAGATCACTCCAGGTTTCTGCCCTCCCTTCTCAACCCATCCACCCTTCAGATTTGGCATCTTCATCCACTTTGTCCGAATCCTCTCTGCGAAAGGAAGCCCTCGCGCTTCTTTCTTCTCCCTCGCCTGATGAGGGCATGTTCAGGACATCTTGTCCGGTGATAGTATCGGGTGTGAACTTCTCCTCCTGGTCCGATACTGTCCAAAATCGTGGTAAAATCCCATCCCCTGTTCTGAAATTCTTCCCTCCACTGAGTGTGGATGGCGATGTTGCGTGTATCTCTCCTCCCCCTGAAGTGATTCAGCAAAGTATGGCAGTCTGGAAGTCTACGTTACTTGGTTGCTTCCCGGGAAAAGCCCTACACTTCAAAGCTATTGCCGCTATTGCTCGACGGATTTGGCAGTGATTCGGTATCTATCTTATAGCAGAGAGTGCAAATGGTCTCTTTCTATTCCGATTCTCTTCTGATGCAAAGTTAGAAGAGGTTTTGGCTAGAGCCCCTTGGACTTTTAGAGGTAATACCTTACTTCTCAAACGTTGGCTACCGGTTATGCCTTTGGGTAAAGAGAATTTCAATTCTCTCCCGATTTGGATTAAACTGCGGAACATGCCTGCTGAATACTGGACCCCTCTTGGGCTCAGTTGGATTAGCAGCGTGGTGGGTAAACCTATTCATCTCGACGCATTCACTGCCAAGATGGACCGTTTACATTATGCTCGTGTTTGCGTTGAAGTCAAGCCTGATGCAGTTCTTCCCTCCAGAATTGTATTAAGAAGTTCTGCAAGTGATCTGGAGCCGTTTGTTGAAGTGGGGGTTGAATTACCTGGTTCTCGAGCTAGGAGAGGACTCAGCTCTTCGCTGGGTCACTCTCAGTCGGCTGCCCGTCCCCAAGGTAGAGGCATGGAGTCCAATCAAAATTCTATCGCTCCATCCTCAGTTAAGCCGATTGTAATTTAGCAGACTGGGACTGGTGATGCTTCTCACTTGGGCATTCTTGATGCTGTTATAAAGCGTTCGGAGGCTCTAGATGAGTTGGTGCCTGGTTTGGAATAGCCTGAGCTGGGCTCAACTTCTGAAGAATGTTGTAAGGAGGCTCCTGAATGTCAAGTGGTTCTGGATCCCGGTCATAAACCACAGAAAATGGTTCCTTATGTTGTGGAAATGATCTCGAATGATGCCTCTACCTTTGTCTCCAAGATTGTTCTGAAACCTGGAATTTCTGGTGAGCTTGTATGTAGTGATCCTGATCCTGATCAAGGTATAGGGGTTGTGGTGCCCCTGGATCCTGTTGTTTTCACTAACCAATATGGCATGATTTCTGCTTCTGACTTGAATACTGTATCCCCTGGTTTGGAGGTGGTTTCTCTGTTGGTTTTTTCTCAGCCAGTTGATGAAGTGGTTAAGGACATGGTGGTCCAATCCCACTTCTTGCTGAGCAGAATGTTGCAGTAGAACTGGAGGAGGCCCCTGCCTCTCGTCCTCCTCCTGTTGCTGCTGTTTCTTTAATTTTGGATGATGCCGGGTGTGTGGTGAGTTCCCAGGTTGGAGTGCATCCTAATGATGCTTCTGGTGAGCCTTTGATTGGTAGGATTGTTCCAGGCTCTGTTTCTGGTGTTGCTTTGTTGGACGGTGAGGGTTCTCTGTTTGGGGCGGTCGAGCCTGGCATTGGAGAAGTCCAAGGAGTGGTAGATCTTAACTTCAGCTCCTTTTTTGATGGATTTTCTGAGGATTCGCAGGAAAGCAAGTTGAAGAATCTTTCACCTTTAGCTCGTAATGCTGCTACACGGATTAACTCCCTTCTTCGATCTGTTGACAAATCTGCACACAAGGATGAGACTCTCTACGGCCTTACTTCTTCTCTGACTGACAAACTTAGTCCTCGGACACTGGACTCTTCTCTAAAGGTGAGAAAGTCCTTGATCAAAAATCATAGCTCCTGGCAGTTATCCCATTACAACCCTCTTTTGGTTAATAAATGGTTAATAAAAAGGAGGTTGAGAATTGGGTGCTCCGTAAGGTTAAGGCTTCTTATAAAGGTCGTGTTTAAGGGCATTTTGTAGCTTGAGTCTCCAGTGTTGTATATTTTGGGGATTGGGTCGGTCATCTTTATTGACCGAAAACCTTGGATCATTTGGCCTAAATGGATTTTGGCTGGTTGGGCAGTTGGATGTGTGGATACACATTTACCGGTCTACATGTGAACCGGCAAATGTGGCTGTTTTGCGGTATGTGAATGTGGCTACCCGGTTTGGCTTATATGGCTCTCTGCTGGACGCGTTGGTGCCTGCTCTCACATTTCCCGTTTTCTTTCTTTGGCATTTCGGCTTCCTCTCTCACATCTCCCGGTTGAATGTCCTGAATTAAGCTGTTGGATGGGTGGATTCTTAATTACCTGTTTGGCTGCTGGGTGGAGCTGACGTGAACTTTTTGGGTCTGCTGGGCCCTCCAGTTCCTTCTTTTGGCATTTTGGACTTCGTGTTGCTCGTGCCGGGCTGGATTTCCTGCTGTTGTGGCTCATTCGGACGATACGGATACAAGTTGTTTCCTTGGCCGGTTTGGTGTTGTGGCTGGATGGGGTATGGCTGACGTGGACCGTTTGCCCTTTTGTTGCCATTTTGATTGCTGTATTTGCCGATTACTTCTTGCCCGGTTTGGTTTGCGACTGATGTGGTGCTTGGCTGACGTGGCCAGTTGCCTGTTGTACCGGTTTGTGACCAGCTGCAGTAATTGCCCGGTATATTGTTGTGGAAGGTATGGCCTTGCTGACGTGGCCAGCGAGCCCCTTGGTTGCCGGCCGGTGGCTTTTCTCCCGATAGGCATAACATGCCGGTTTGGTATGCATTTTTTTGCCCGGTTTACTGTCTATGCCAGTTTGGGTCTGCGCCTAGCAAGATTTGATGTTGTATGCTGTGTTCGTAGCCACTACCGCCGTTAGAAGGCTAAGTTAGTGTCTTTTACGTGGTAGAATATGATCTACGTTAATTTGGTGTATTTTCGGTTGTATTTCTAATTTGTTATGTCAAGGGTCTGGGTCTCAGATATAGACTTTTTTTGTGAGTTTTAGGGTACTCCCCTTAATCTGTGCCTAAATTCAAGTTGGCAAAATACTTAAAATTTGTACAAAGATTTGTAATTTTTTTTTAAATTTAATACAATTTAATTATTTATAAAAAAAAAAAAAGCTCTCTCAAAGCTCCTTCAAGATGCTCTCAAGTCACCACCACTCAACCTTAGCAAGGGGCACAAAGCTTTTATATACACAAATGGCCTAGTGGTCGGCCAGTCACCCTAATTGTAGGGTAGCAGGACCACTCTGCCTGGGCCTGTCACGGCAGGCCTGATACCCTTGGAAGTTATAGCCGCCTTAACATCTAATCAGAGTGGGTCAACTGTCCCACCTGTAAAACGCGGCTACAGCAAGCCTACAGTGAGAGAGAGAGAGTCAGCACCTAGGCTTCCAGAGTTCTCGTCCATGTTCTCAGCAACTTTTCGGACATGACGCTCCAACGAGTCATCGTCCGTCTTGACAGGCTTCTCGAACCACTCCAAAAATCTGCATCCATTTTTTCTAATGGAGTCCGCGAACAAAGATACCACGAACGGAGTGACCCCAACACTCCCCACTCTGGAACCCGAAGGGAAGCAATAAGGTTATTGATATGGACCGCAACTATTACTTGGTCCGATTGACTAACCCTACTGATCTTTACAATGATCTGGCAAAAAGCTCATGGATGATCTTCCAACACTAAATTGTTAACCTCGGAAGCCTGAATTGTGCTCCCACAAACAGGGAGGATTCCTCAGCAATTGTTTCGGTGTGATTCCCAGGGATCCCAATTTACTTTTACCGGAAGCGTGTCCTCTCAGGTCATTGAGAAACTGATTATAGAACTTGGCAGACTTGGCCGGATTCGCAAAAAATTGCTGTGAAGATAGGCTTAACCAAATCCAGCAATTCTCCATAGACATTTTCCACGACCCTTCACCGAGGTGCACTTCTCGGCTTTCCAACTCGTGGCCTGCAATTGATGAGACGGAATTTCAAAATCTGGGGAGCCCTCCTTGTATGGATAAGATAATGGCTGCTCTTTTCTCCACGAAACAGTTTAAGGCACTGGGTCTGGATGGATTCCAAGCCATACTTATTTTCTTAAGAATTCCTGTGATCTGGTAACGTCTGACATTCACAGTCTAGTGCCGACACCTATGGAACGGAGCAGGATCCCCCAATCCCGACACCTATATTGGAGGCTCCTTCTTGAAATGTCTTTATCATATTTCAAAATCTTAACCCAACATTAATTAACAAAATTAATCCATCTAATATTAATTATTCATATTATTAGTTAAAAATTTTAAAATAATGATGAACGTGAATTTTACATTGATATCATAACTAACCCAAATAAAATAAATATAATAATTAATTTAACCACAAGATCTAAAATACCATATCGACAGGTGGCCGAAAAATAAACCATATCAAGATGTCAATACATATGTAATGAGATATATTTGAACCATAGTCAAAGTTAACTACATTCATATCATCATAATTTTTTTTTTTTACACAAAAGCCATTATCTGAAATAATATAATCATATGCTACTGTTTAGAAGTTAAATATAATATCAAGTTCTTATAAAATTCGAAACTAATTTCCATCGAATCAACTCCTCCTTTAAAATCCTCACCAGTAAGTGCCCGAACCTACTAATCTGAAAGGGGTTAACAAAATAAAAGTAAAAGTGAATTAAAAGTTCAATAAGATATATAATTTGTAATAAAACATGTCAGAAGGGCAGTAGGTCAAATTCAAATGTGATGACGTGAATTTTCATAACAATCATGCACATTTTTCAAATTTTATTTTTCGATTATACATCGATTGTGCTATACAAAATCAAATAATTCCTATGAATTAAGGGCTAATAGGGTATTACTGACTAAGAAGCGGATAATTAAAATTTGGGTTATATTTATTTTCACACAACAAAAAATTTTACGTTACTATTTAAGATTCATAGTTGACCATTGTACATATAACCTAGTAAACGAGATCGAACGTCTCTTTTATCCGCATATGATGATTCGAATCTGGATCACCACTATAATATAGTAAGACAAGCCATAATATACCACCGCTAAATTTCATACAACAGTTCAATGTGTAAACATAAGAAAACTCAATAGAATTTCACATAATCATTATATTTTCTCATTCCAAACAAAATATTTTTAATTCCTTAATAAATTATAGAATTTTTTCGTCAAATTCTTTCAATTTCTTATCATGCAATGCTTAAATTTTTCTATAAAAACTTGGACATACTTAATTTAAAATATACAATTCTATATTATAAGATTTTTGAGCAAAGTCATAGAAAAATCAGTAAAATTTCTTAATTTAATATTTTATTTCAAATATCATACATGTAGGGGTAAATAAATGAAATTTTAGGATATGTAAAATATACACTTAGTAAATCTACACATGCAACAACATTATTATAAATTTCAAGTATAAAATAATTGTTTAAACATAATGTTAACACATGTATGAGTAAAATTGTAGAGAAATAAATTGATTATACAAAGTATATGAATTAAAAATATAAATTTTATAAATATTGTAAATAATGAGAATAAGAATTCATACACATAAAGTATAAACAATAGATGCTCAAGAAAGCAATGAAAGATTAACAATAAAGGAAGGAAGGTTTTGGATGCATTTATCTTAATTTTAAAATTTTAAAAATCTTGCTTGAATTGACCTCAAAATTTGGAGGTAAAGTTAATTTGTAAACTATCTTATCGATTTTCTCGAGGATTTTGAACAATCCTACAAACCTTGATTTTAATTTTCCTTTTATTCTAAATCGAAAAATTCCTTTTGGTAGTGATATCTTTAGAAATACATGATACCTAATATTGAAACTCAACTCCGACCTCCTCTAATCAGCATAACTTTGCTATTGACTTTAGGCAACTTTCAATTAATCAAGGATTAAATGAATATTCTTGAACGTCTCTTGAATAACTTCTAGTCCCAAAAGTCTTCCATCTCCAACCTCCTCCCAATGAATTGGGGAACAAAATATTTTTCATATAGAGCTTCAAATGGGGTCATACCGATATTTACTTGGCAACTATTATTATATAAATTCGGCTAACGATATATAGTCATCCCAATTGCCTTTTATTTCTAGAATCAAACCTTTCAAAATGTCTTTTAGAATTTGAATTATTTGTTTTGATTGTCCATCCGTTTCAAGATGATAGATTGTGCTAAATTTTAGATTGATTTCTAATTCTCGACACAAACTTTTCCAAAAAGAAAACCCTGGGTCTTGATTTTATACAATCAAAGTTGATATTTTTTGCAATTTAACCACCTCATTAATATAGAATTTCGCCAATCAATCCCTAAAAAATATCATCCGAATAGAGATGAAATAAGTTAACTTAGTGAGCTGATTTATAATCATCTAAATAGTGTCATAATTTCTCAGCTTTTTTGGCAAACCCATCATAAAATCCATCATTTTGTCTTCTCACTTCCAGCTAGGGGTTGGCATAGATTGTAGGAGACCTGATAGTTTCTTATGCTTAGACTTTAATTGTTGGCATATTAAACATTTTCTCATATAAGTCCTAATTTTATTTTTTATGTTCCGCTACCAAAATATATTTTTCAAGTTTTGATATATTTCATTAATTCTAGGATAAATGGTGTACTTTGATTGATAAGCCTTATTCATGATTTCTTCATTTAGCTTCCTAATATCTAGCACACATATTCATTCCCGAAACCTCAAAACTTTATCAGCTCATATGCTAAAATCTACTCTCGATTCCTTGTTCAAATCATCGACGATGTCCACCAAGAATGTATCATCCATCTAGGTTCTCTTAATCCCTTCTAAAATCTCCGATTATACTTGAAAATAAGATAATATCATTCGCATACATTGGGAATGCCTTTTAATATCACATTGTTTCATGCAATCCAACATTTTCATCTCCTTAATCCATAGATAAGCCACAAAATTTACCGTTCGACGATTCAAGACATCCGCTAGCATGTTAGTATTTTTCGATTGGTATTAAATCTCACAATTATAATTTTTTAAGAAAGCTACCCATCTTTTCTATCACATGTTTAATTCTTTTTGAAAAAATAAATACTTGAAACTTTTGTAATTAGAATACACCAAAATATTTTCTCCAGAAAGATAATGCCTGCAAATTTTTAGTGCAAATATTACTGCTGCTAATTCTAGATCACGTGTTGGATAATTTCTTTTATGTATTTTTAATTGCTGTGATTTATAGGTAATTATTTTTTCATACTGTGTCAGGACACACTCTAATCTAGTCTTAGATATATCACAATAAATCACAAATCTTCTAGATTTTTCGAGAATCGTCAAAATCAAGGCTATCGTTAAGCAGCCTTTAATTCCTAGAAACTCTTTTCACAATCTTTTGTTTAATTGAATTTGATTTCCTTCCATGTCAATTGGGTCAATGGCATAGAAATCCTGAAAAAATTCTCCGTGAATCTCTAATAGTAACGTACCATTCTCAAAAAGTTTCGGACTTTGTCACCATTGTTGGTCGATTCTAATCAAATGCTGCTTCAACCTTCTTGGGATTAATCAAAATACCTCCCTTTGAAATCACGAGACCCAAAAATTTGACTTCTTTAAGTCAAAACTCATATTTTTTAACATGGAAAACAAGCTCCTCTCCCAAAGTGTCAGAGGTACAACCCTTAAGTGCATCTAATGTTCCTCATAACATTTTCAGTATATCAAAATATTATCAATAAATACCACCACAAACTTGTCAATGTAGACTTAGAATACCTAGTTTATTAAATTTATAAAAGTTATAAGGTTGTTAATCAACCCAAAAGGCAAACAAAAAACTTGTAATACCTATGCCTCATTTAGAAAGTTGTCTTCACTATATTTTTCTTCTTAATCCTCAATTGATGATAACTTGAATGAAGATCAATATTAGAAACACTTGTATCCCTTGTAATTGGTCAAATAAGTTATCAATTCTTGGCAACAAGTACTTGTTATTGATAGTGATTTTATTCAACTCCTAGTAGCTCTATACAGTCACATAGACCCATCTTTCTTCGAAACAAACAACATTGGATACCCTATGGATATACACTTGGTCGGATAAAATCCTTTTCTAGTAGCTCTTGCAATTGTTATTTCAATTCCTTAAGCTCCGATGGTGCCATTATATAAGGAGTCTTCGATATAAGTGTAGCTCTATGCATGGTTTTAGTTTCAAATTTAATCTCTAGGTTTGGTGGTAGTCCTGAAAGATCTTTGAAAAAAATATCCTCAAATTCATAGACCACCGGTATATCTTTTGCTGAAACAATATGACTTCCAATAGTACTCGTAGAAGGCAAATAGGCTTGACATCCACTTCTCATTAAATGGCAAGCATGCAATGCCGAAGTCATATATGGGGATTATTTTTACATTACTCCTTAAAAATAAAATGCTTCACATCCTAAAATCAAAAAATGCACCCTCTTATAAAAATAATCTACACTAGCATAAATTAACTAACCATTCCATGTCTAAAATTATATTAAAATTATGCATATCTAATAAAATTAAATTTACTACTAACTCCAACCCATTGACCCAAATAATAAACCTAGGGTATACAATATTCATGATCAAAGAAGATCCCATAGGTGGTGACACTATTAATAAAAAATTCATAATCCTCGGAGGTGATAATAAATAATTAAAAAATTTGGGAGACATGAATAAATGAGTTGACCCCGAATCTAATAGTATATGAGTCAAAATTTCAAAATTTGTGAGTTTACATTCCACCACCGTAGGTGATGCATCCGTATCTTAGGCCATCACTGCAAAGGCTCTCCTTGAAGCACTTGGCTTTCTCACCATTTGCCTTAAGGGATATGGACAATCATTAATCAAATGGCTAGATCAACTACAATTAAAGTATGTTCCCAAGACCTTATAGCATGGTCTTCTTCTACGAAACGTTTCACAATGAGGGCACATAGGCTTTGCTTGTTGAGGGTATGATACACCTTGGAGTTCAGTTCCCTTCTTCTCCTTGTCCATCAGCTTTGATCTTTTATAGGATCATTCCAATCTCAAATTCTGGCCTCCTTGACTAGTCAACTTCTTCTCAAAGAATTTTTTTCTTTCAAACTCTTTCTCAGATAGGAGATCTCGATCCAATATTTTATCATAAGTTTTCAACTTTAATGTCACAAGCTACTTTCGGATAGCATTATTTAATCCTTATAGAAATTTTCTCACCTTCGTGGCCTCATCGTAGACAATATGAGAGGTATAGTGAGATAACCCAATGAACTTGATACCACATTCTGCCATAGTCTAGTTTCCTTGCCGCAGATGAGAGAATTTATCCTTCTTATATTTCCTCAAGTTTGTCAGAAAATACTTATCTATAAAGGTCTCTACAAACATCTCCAATATGATCTACTCATTCTCTAATTTCATAACTATCTTCCTCATTTACCATCAGTAATTTGCCTCTCCTTATAACGTGTAAGAGGCAAAAAAATCATATCCTCCTCCATATAATGAATAACTTCAAAGACCTTCTCGATCCGTGGAATCTAAATTTTAGCTTTGGTAGGGTTTGGATCGCCCATAAATTCTGATACCCTCTCATTTGTGAATCGATCATAGGCAATTGTCGCTGGCTTAACCATTGCTAGTTTAGGGTTTCTAGATCCTTAGGCCATGAACTCCATTATGTTTGCCATATTAGCCATTATAGCTAAGTATTCTTCTTCTCGATTGGGGCAAGAGTTTCGTCCAATACTACCTTATCCTGATGATATTTTTCAATCTTATTAGAAAATATTTAACCAAATTAGATTCTCAAACCAAAATAAGACACTCTCCTTAAGACTTCTCTAATACCACCATTTGTCGCATCCCAAAACCTTATCCCAATATTAATTAACAAAATTAATCCATCTAATACTAACTACTCATGTTATTAGGTAAAAACTCAAAAATAACGATGGATATAATTTTTACGTTGATATCACGACTGATTCAAATAAAATAAATATATAAATTAATCTAACTATAGGATCTGAAATTCCATATCAATGTGTCTGAAAAACAAACCACATCAAGACGTCAATACATGCGAAAAGAATTATATCTGAGCCATAATCAGAATTAACTACATCAATGTCATCATATTTTCTTTTTATACAAAAACCATTGTCCGAAATAACGTAAACATCATGAGCGACTATTCAGAAACTAAATACAATATCAAATTCTTATAAACTCTTAAACTAATTTCTCCTTGAATAAGCTCCTTCAAAATCCACACCTATAAGTCACTACAAAAAAACTAATTTTTAGTGACAAAAAATTAGTGATAAATATATTTTTATCACTATTAGTAACTAATATTTATAATTTAGTGACAAAAATATTATTTTGTCACTAAAAGTTTAAAATTTATTTAAA
>JAOVVI020007676.1:0-14710 GCA_028571085.2 Nepenthes alata
GTTGGTCAAGATCACCGAGCACAACACTGTAGAATTCGGCTATCACAGTCTCGTCAGCAAATTTGGTGGTCTAGAGGTCATAGTAACTAACAACGGAACCTAATTCTTTAAAAAATAATTTACCAAGTATTACACCAATCGAGGTATCAGATTGGTCCACACTTCGGTGGCATACCCGCAAGCCAACGTACATGTGGAGGTTAAAAAGCACACGTGACTCCACAGTTTGAAGACCAAGGAGGCGCAGGGGGCTCCTGGGTTGACGAACTGCCCTTTGTCCTATGGTCTTACAGGACGAATCCAAATGAACTGACTCGCGAGACGTCCTTTAGTCTCTACTACAGAACTAAAAAAGTAATTTTGGTTAAAATTGGGCTTCCAAGTCTTAGGGTTGAGTCATTTGACCCACAAGGTAACGCTCATAAAATTTGGGAACAACTAAACTTGCTGGAGGAAGCCCATGACGTTGTTAGACTGCGAACAATAACCTATCAATAATGAGTTGCACGCTATTACAATAAGAAGGTAAAAGCGCGACACTTTAAAATTAGTGACTTGGTCTTACAAAGTATCGAAACTATGGATAAGACCACCAACCAGAATAAACTTTTTTCAAATTGGGAAGGCCTTTTTCTAATCTCGGTCGCTATGTGGAATGGAGCATATAAACTCCGAACCCTGAACGACAAGTTGGTTCCACAAACGTAGAACGTGGTCCACCTCAAGCGCTATTTTCAATAAGTGTATAGGTAGGTCGTCCATCTATATGCTTATAAAAATGACATAATGTTTATTATTAATAAAAGAATATACTTTTTCTTTCTTACTTGCACTGTATTCTTTTTTATATGCATGTGTGGTTACTTGTTGGGTTATATGACCTAAACTGTTCCTAAGTTGGGCAGATTTTCACCGGCTCGTTACTAAGCCTTGGTTATCCAGGTGGCCCATAAACGATCGTAACTAAACCCTGATCATCCAGACGTCCCATAATTGATCGTAACTAAACCATAGTCATCCAGGTGACCTATTAATGGTCGAATTAAACCTTTGTTATCTAAGTGGCCCGTTCGCGGTCAAAATCCTAGGAGGCATAAATAGCATACGTGACGACCTCATGCACAAGGAGATTGCATGCTAATCAACGATGGTCGACAAGAACAAAAGCACTCCGTTCAAAAACCGGCCGCCCAAATTCACACTTGGGTAGTACCGCTAAGCCTCTACTCATGAGTAAAGAACAGGCTTGACCTAACATCCGGATCTACCTTGATATCTTCTCCATGACATAAATTCATTAGAGAGCGCCACTAATATCTCAAGAAAGGCAGACGGCCATCTTGCGTGCAACGCACTATGACAGCCAGACAACACAATAGTAATAATTGAGAAACGACTATTAAGGCAAAGATGCATAGTATTAATAAAATGACCATTTTATTAATTATGTGTTCATAATTACAACAATTTTAAAAAATAAGAGTACAAAATCTACAACGAAGTGGAGCTCCCAGGAGGAGGCGGCGATGGCCCCTGAACGCTCCGGGGCTGTCCCACGAGGTTCTTGCGATGTTGGGCAGCACGGTTTGCTGTGTCAAGAAATTTAATTGAAAAGTTATAATCAATCAACAAAGCAATGCGCCGACTGATATTGACACCTTCCCACACCTGTGCCCACAACATCTTGGAGACCTTATGGGGACGTATATGAGTTGCCAACTCATTCTCCAACGATGTCAACTATCCCGAGAGCTGGTCAATTCGCTTCGCCGCTAGATCAACTTCCTCTCTTAGCTTGGCATTCTCTTCCTTCAGCCAAATATTTTCCTCCTCCATGCTGCCACCATAGTCTGAAGGGCAGTTGTGTCATCTAGGCACTCCGCCTTAAGCAACTCCATCTCCTCCTCGAGCCAGACGATCTCTCTGTCACGATCAGAGATCATCGGGCCTCTTTGGCAAAACCCCTTACCAACCACGCCAATTATTTTCTCCTCCTGCAAAGACCAAGAATGTTAAGTAATAGCAGCGGAGAGAAACAGGAGAAGGAAAGTTGTGAAGGTTTACTTGCCAGACTTTACGCTCCGACCTCACTAGCCTGCTGTGAGACCTTGGCCCTGGCGGCAGAGGATTGGAAATAGAAATCTCCTTAGCTGGCCCAGCAGTGACCTCCACTGTAGACTCCTCCGACACCACCCCAGTAAAGCACACCGCCTCAACAAGCTCTCTGGCGGTAGGCTCCTCCATTACCTCAATGCTGACGCCAACTGCCTCTTGAGGCTCTCCGGCGGTTGGCACCTCAAGCGCTTCTTGAGACTCACCTGCAGGAGGCTCTTCAGATAATCCAGTGGCCTGTGCAGTAGGAGGCTCTACAGGTTCCTCTAGGAGCTCTTCAACAACTGACTCCTCCGACAGTCTAGCAACCTATTCGACTGAAGGCTTGACAGGTGACTCCGATAGCACCACTAGGTGCTCCGACTATGGTAGAGCAAGAATGTCACTACTTGCAGCGAAGCGCAGACTAGACCTATATGTCTTCATAGCGGCCTCAACTCCGCCCTCAT
The DNA here is from genome assembly GCA_028571085.2 of Nepenthes alata. Lineage (NCBI taxonomy): Eukaryota > Viridiplantae > Streptophyta > Magnoliopsida > Caryophyllales > Nepenthaceae > Nepenthes > Nepenthes alata. The sequence goes on from JAOVVI020007676.1 coordinate 2,562, forward strand.
CGGAGCTATCTCCGGTCCCAATGAACCGACCAACTATAATATAGTCTGGCCCCGAGGAAGAAGAAGAAGAAGGCATCATCGTCGCCGCCTTCTTCTACATTGGACTTTTGAGAGCTTCCTTTATGGAAGGCGTGTCGACAAACCCGATTGTAATGGCGCCTGCTTTCCTCTTGTGGGAAGGAACCTTCATCTTCTACTCCAGAGAATGTGGTCCCCATTGTGCCTTCTTGGTCTCAGTTAGAGAAACCAAATGGTCTCTCTGGAACTCCAAAAGGTGGCCCTCCACCAACTCTAGAAGCGGCTGCACTGCAACAATCTCCTCTTCGGTGGCGTGCTAGTATGAATGTCGAGCACCCTGCCCCAATCTTTGACAAAGGGCCAAGACGAAACAACATGAATATAGAAGAATCACTTCTTCCAATTCTTCAGAAAATCATATATAACACTCCTGATTTGGAGTCCTCGCGGAGACAGGGACACCCATGTGCCGCCCTGGACGAACTGGAACATCACTCTAACTGCTCCCACCATGAACAACTTTGAATGCTGGCGAAGAAAGATGCACATCGTACACAAATAATACACCGCATTAGCATGGAACCGTGCTATGGGAATCCGAAGGGCAGTCAGAATATCCAGCAACTCGTCAGGAATTGGGAGGCGTAACCCACTCCACAAGTGGGCGTCATAAATGGTGATGAAGCCCTGGGGAGGAAAGCACACCCTGTCTCCCTCGCCAGGCATCCTGAAAACGATTAACTTGGGGATGTACTTGACGTATAGCTCCCTCACCTCACTGGCGTTGATGATTGAAGCGATCTGAGTTACAGAAGGCGCCATGGAAACGGGAGAAGGAAGGGAGCACAATACTTAGAAAAATTTTCAAGAAGAGAAGTTAAAAGGAAAGCGTGAAAAATTTGAAAAGTAACAGACGTACCACTTATAGTAGTGTGAACACTGGAGAAGGTGAACCGTCTCGTAAATGTACGTCTATCATTGCTAACACGTGTCGCTTCCTGAACGGGTGCAGTTGAATCAGATCCTCTGGCGCATTAATTACCAGGATCGCAAATTCCCTATATGCAGACATGTGGCCAACTTTTCGACTGACAATCTAGCGGCATGATGGCGCGTCGTTTCAACTCTCACCAGTCCTCCGGATTTTGGCCCAAACGATCAACGAATCTGGTCAACTCTTCCTCAGAAGTTCTCCTGATTTTAACCCAAGCGGTCAATGAATCCGGTCAACTCTTCTTAGCAGTTCTCCGGATTTCGGCCCACCCAGTCAACGAATTCGGTCAACTTATCAGAGGCTCTCTAGATTCCGGTCTAGATGGTCAACGAATCCGGTCAGCGAATCCGATCAACGTTTCCTTCATCAGTCCTCTGGATTTTGGCCAAGGAGGTCAACGAATCCGGTTAACGATCTTCAAAGTCAGTTCTCCCAATCTTGACGTCATGGTCAGCAATTGCACGCAACACGATCAACAGACCAAGAGTCTCCGCCAGTTCTTTCGCCAGGTCACCTCAGGCAGGCAACCTAGCCACTCGCAACCCATCTTGAACATGTTGGAGGCCGGAGTCCCGGACCACCAATATGGAGGGCTAGTGATGGGTACGCCAATAATAGGCTGACCCAAGAAGGAGGAACGACCCAAATCCACAACGGCTCATTTGCGTTTGGATGGTCAACGCCTACCGTTGACAAGGCGAAAAGCCAAGTGAGCCAGAAGAAGCTCAAGAGCAGGACGAATGACTTGCTCTTGAGACAGTCAACGCTTTCATTGACCGAAAGCGAGATCAGTGGATTGTCTGAAGACCAGGTCTCAAGTGGGCCAAGCCCAGTTTGGCCCACGCGACCGTCCACGACCAGCAACGGTCCTCTCCCCTGATTTCGTGCTCTCCACAGAAAGCAATCTCAATTACAACGGTCATCAGCGAATTCAACGCGCATCCCTAAAGGAAAGTGCCAGTATCCTCCTCCTGTCTACTGTAAATCTTAACGGTTACAGAACGCAAAAGGAAAGCAATCAAGGCAACGGCCGTTACTGCCATAAAAGCTCTACACCAGAAAAGGAAACGAGCCCAGTAGAGTGCAGAAATGAAGCCTTTTTGCACAATAAAGGTTGCCCAACATAACAACTATAAAAGGCCATGGAGTCCTCACTCCAAGGCACGCTCTCGTTTGCCTACAAAAGTCTCTGCAGAAAAGCTCACATGCTTTTAGACTACAAATGCTTTCTGTCTCTTTGCCACTACATTCCCAGCCAACGCAGTGCTTAGAGTCAGCGCTCCTCACAAGCCAACAAAGCCTCTCTCAACGAGAGCACTCATCCATCTCAAACACTCTTTGCATTTTCTTGCATTTTTTACTTTCACCTTCTTAATTTGAAGGCTATTTGCTGATTTGAGCGTCGGAATGTTTACGGTGGGAGCTAAGCACTGCTCCTCACAAGCCAACAAAGCCTCTCTCAACGAGAGCACTCACCCATCTCAAACACTCTTTGCATTTCCTTGCATTTTTTACTTTCACCTTCTTAATTTGAAGGCTATTTGCTGATTTGAGCGTCGGAATGTTTACGGTGGGACAACTCCCGCCGTCACCTGACCTCTTGTTCGTAATTGTGGTTTGCAGGATCTAGACTTAGTGGACGGAGCCGTACTCAGACAACCGACTTAACCCAAATCTGTTCCAAATTTAGATTCATGACGCATCAGTATGTATGTGATTTTCACTGATTGTTTTGATATTTTGTTGAGTTTTATTGAAAATTTAAAGGGTTTGTCTATTTTTTATAGATTAAGTGAAAGTGAATATTTTAAGATAATATATTATATGTGAAAATATTTGTGAAAGAATAGTCATGAAACTTGTACATTTGATCTTACATGTGATATTCTATGTAAGTATTTTAGATTAGACTCTATTTTGTCTCTATTTAAGTTTATATTTTTCCATAAGCTGAAAAGTTTTTAGTTTGTACTTTTCCTATAGAGTGAAATTTTTTTTTTTTATTTGTTATAGAGTTCGTTTGATATTTTATTAAGAACTATTGTAATGGATTGAATGAAACAATTTATTCGGACACCCTAGTATATTAGGTACACTTGAGGGTTGCATTTATTCCTATGGATGGCAAAAAGAAAATGGCGTTTGACCCTATTTATAAGGAAGAATTTATAGACGGGCTACTTACGAGTCTAAATAATAGTGTTTTAGTCTAAACTTAGCAGGAGTATGTATAACCCTTCCTTAATATCGATCTTTTGGTCCCTTGTTTTTAGTTTGTTATATTTTGGATTTGAGTTTTTATTTATATTGCATTTGATATTTAAAATGTTTTGCCTTTTTAGATTATAGGTTTTGAAAATCTTTGAAATATCCGATGTTGGATTTTGAGACTTTGGAATCATTTTGCATTTTGATATTGAAAGATTTTGTGCAGTTTAATATTATGTGATATTCGTATATCGATTACGAATTTTACATACGAAATCAGAATTGAACAGTTGACATATTTGGATATTTAATATATATTGGATTCTGCATATGTTTTATTGTTTTTTGTCTCTTCGCCCTGTTTTAATGGACTCGTATTTATTATTATATATATTGTTATTTGCTGAGCTTTAGGCTCATAACTTGTTATGTTTTTTAACCCTTTTAGATTAGATGGCATTTGATACATGTAGGATTTGGACCGAGGATACTTGAATATTTGGTTTAAGCATATTTTGTATTCGGATTTGTGTTTTTGGATTTGTATTTAGGTTTAGTACCTGGAAATTGATGTATATTTTATTTACTGCAATTTGTGTAAATTTTGGGGTTTGCATTGGAAATTATTGTTCAATTTGTTTATTTTGGGTATGTATAATTTGGATATTTGTTAAATGCTTTTCCTTGTGGGATGATTTGGATGGAGCAGGTTTTATTATTGTTATTTAGAGATCGGATAAGATTAGTTTGATTAGATCTTATTTTCACTATAATTTGTTGTTTTATTGTTGTTTTGGCCTTTGGTTTGGTTATGCTTGACTCAACTGTGTATTTTATTTGGATTTTGTTCATTTAAAAAAAGAGAAAATTTTATTTAGATTTATTTATCAATAATTATTACCTACTCGTTTCAGAGAGGTGACAACATGTGATCAAAAGATTCAACATGGAAAATGCCTAACCAGGTAGTACTCCATTGACTAGTCACTTCAAGCTGAGTAAGAGATTGTGTTTCTCATTGGGAAAGGAGATGGAGGAAATGGCAGTCATTCTCTATTCTTCTGCACATAGCAGCTTGATGTATACAATAATGTGTACAAGACTTGACCTAGCTCGTGCTGTAGGTCTTGTGAGCTAGTTCCTTTCCAATCCTTGGGGAGTGCATTGGGAAATAGTGAAGTAGATTCTTATGTATCTTATTGTACATCAAAGTTGTCTTTTTATAAGGGATCTAAGTCGGTCCTGGAGGGGTTTTTAGATACTAAAATGGTAGAAGATCTTGATAGGAAGTAGTCTACAATAGGATACTTGATCACTTTTGTAATGGGAGATGTGTCATGGCTATTCAAATTGCATGAGTGTGTAGTTTTGTCTACAATAGATGTTGAATACATCGCAGCAATGGAGGTTGGCAAGGAATTGTTATGGATCAAATGCCTTCTCCAAGAGATAGGAATCGGACAAAATGAGTATAAGGTGCGTTGTGACAATTAGAGTGCCCTTGACTTAAGTAGGAATTTAATGTATCATTCTTGCACAAAGCATATCGATGTTCGCTATTATTGGATACGTGAGCAACAACTGTTAAAGTTTGTGAAGATCCATACTAATGAGGATCTATCAGGTATGTTAACAATGGTTGTGAATTATGAGAAGCTTGAGCTATGCAGAGAGTCAAAGACATTGTTGGAGTGGACACCAACTAATGGTGTTTAGGTATGGAAGGAGAGAACTGAAGAGTCCACATTCTTCAACTCCCGTCAGTTTCAACTATAACCCCTTAAGTTTCCTCTTTATTACCATCATTTTCTTAGCCTTTCATCTTCCAAGGAAACTCAATTGTTTTTCCTCAATAACTATGTAAGGAGGGCCTTGTATGAGTGAAATACACTAGGGCTAAAAGCAATCAGTAGTTTGGAAAATAGAGATGTGGTGAGGCTGAGGAAAACATAGAATAGAGAGAGCTCTGTGAGGGTTGAGAGGAAAAAATTGTGATAGTTGTAAAAGTTCTTATTTTTATAAAATTCTCCCGTTTGATCCTGGATGTAGACTCAATTAGCCAAACCATGTAATATTCTATATGCTTTTATTGTTTTTGTACCGTCAATATCCTAACCCATCGACCTCGACGAGCTCGACCTATCCAAGTGCCACTTCCATGGCATTGCTGTTCCCAATCCCAGCATGATCTTTGCTGATGACGTGATGGATTTGGGCGTCGGCTTGTTGATTGTTGTGGTCAGGAAAATCTCTGGTGCCAACTGCTACTTTTGTGGGGTACTTCTGAGAGTTGAATGGGACCATCCCCTTGGTAACGGGGTATACTTTTACCTCTCAACTGTCACTGTTGCATTATTTTTAATGGTTTTATTAACATTATAATTCTCATTTCTTAAAATAGATGATGATCCATCCATATTGAAAGTCTTTAGCAGCAACACTGTTTCAGCACCAAAAAGAAGCAGCTACATATTTTCATGTTTGAATGGCATCCAAGTAAAATTCTTTGCCATAATTGGTTGTAACATTGGTTTAACTGAAAATTTTGTGTGGAAATTGAAAATTGTTGACTATGGCTCAGTTGATCGTTTTCCTAAAATAATATTGTGCTATTCTCCATACCACTTTGAGTCGAGCCTGTGTCTGTCTGAAACTCTATAGGAAACATCACCTGATATTTTCTAAATGGAGGAAGAAGAGAATTCTTGATGCAAAATCTGATGCTGCATGTGGCAATGGCCATCAAGTGATCAAACGTTTTATTTTCTTTGCTTGAAATTTATCTGAACTTTGTTGCCGTATTAAGTTGTAGCATCATGATCTTGAGTAAAAATATTTCACTGTTGGATGTTGGAAAGCAAGGGAGGGAAACGGGAAGACCGAGAGCACGTCCACCTCACCGGAGAATATCAAACCTGTCCTTGTTTTTTTAATATTTTCTTCCATTCTCTTTGGTTTACAGCTCATGTTTGTCAAATTTGGCATTTTTAACATGTCAGCAAAGCCTCAATGTCTGAGGTCACAGAAATCAAAGTGTTTATACTCACAAATCACAACTCAAAATCGTAAATCCTGCGTCTCCCCATAAAATTTGGTGTGTTCACCCACCAAACAGAATTCCAAGGTTTCAACGATCAAGCATAGACATCCAAAGAAGAAGAGAGAACGCTGGCCACAGTGGACATAAAAAAAAGAACGTGTGGCAAAACCCACTAAAATGTAGAATTTAGTGTAAAATAACTGACATCATATGAGCAACAGTAGTGAATTTGACAAGTTGTCTGGGTGCAAGAAAGAGAGGGCGAAGGGAGCTAGTGATGGTGGTTGGGAATGAGAATTATGAGTAGAGCTGACGGGGAACTTTTTTGATTGTAGATGGTTTTGTAAAACAATGAATCAGATAAAGAAATGGGTTGGCAGTATTGATGGGTAGAAAGCAGTTAAAAATGATGGTGATGGAGTTAAGCTGGCTACGGTGTTCTTCTTTGTTACAAGTGATTAATCGTTGCCCCGTTTTGCTCATGTTGCCTCATTGATCAGAACTTAGTTGTTTCTTTTATGGATAGAACACTAACTTCATAGACATAATTATAATGCCTGTTAACAAGATGGGGGCATTGTGTTGACTGCTACAACATGGGCATATTTTTGAATAATGGGCATGATTTGTCCCTTTACTATTTAGTAGCAGGCTAGTTAGAGTGCAAACTCAAAATTTGGATGTAAAATTTCATTTCAAATGTTAGTGAATGTTATATTTTTTAATAAATGTTATAGTATCTGTGTTAAGTACAACATGCTTCCAAACAACTTTTGTTCTATCCCTTGATACCCAATAAAACAATTTAAAGAGTTCTACCTCATGTATCTGTTTAGAAGCATTATTTTGCTGGAATAGTTGGTATACAATGATTTGTGAATAATTGTTTCAGTTAGGAGACATGAAAGTAGGGACTGTTGGATTGGGAAGCATTGGCTTCAAAGTTGCAAAAAGACTCGAGGGCCTTGGCTGCAGGATATTATACAACTCGAGGAAGAAGAAGTCGTTTGTTTCATACCCTTACCATTCAAATGTCTGTGATCTTGCTTCCACAAGTGATGCCCTTGTTATATGTTGTGCGCTAACTGACCAAACCAGGCACATGATTAACGATCGAGTTCTTTCGTCGTTGGGCAAAGATGGAGTCATTGTTAACGTGGGACGTGGGGCAATAGTTGATGAGCTGGTGAGGTGTCTGTCGGAGGGTGAAATTGCAGGTGCTGGCTTAGATGTGTTTGAGAATGAGCCTTATGTCCCTAAAGAGCTGTTTGAACTGGATAATATTGTTTTGTCACCTCATAGAGCTGTGTTCACTCCAGAAGCACTTCAGGATTTGGAAGAGCTGATAGTAGGCAATTTGAAAGCCTTTTTTTCGAGCCAACCTTTGCTTTCTCAAGTCGCTTTTGAATGATTGCCAATTCTCTATGTGATGCCCATGAGTGCTTTATATATATTTTTAGGTTTCTGAAATTGGCATGTGATTCTCGAATGGGAGATTGGATGACTGTAATGGCTTGACTGATCCGTGATGAAGCTTCGAGCAGTGAAATGGCAGAAGCTATCTGCATGTAAAAAGTGCGTGATCTGTGCTTGAGCAAGAGACTTGCATAATCTTATGGTGCAATTAGCGAACAAAAGTAACTGGTTTTTTTATATAAACCAAGTGCAGTTATGTGATTTTATACAATTTTCACTTCTGTTCTTGAGATCAACCAGGTGAGGGAGACAAGAGAAGAGGGGAAGGGGATGTCTTCAGAATCAGACAATATTTTTGCTCCTAAGTCTTCCATTTTTGGTAAGTTGTACTAAATTGTGTGTAGAACGGTTCTGCCCGTTTATATTTCTCATTTTCACTCCATTTGAAGTAATTCTCAATTTTCACTTGTATAGTTGTGTGATTGTGGAACTTTAGTGGGAGAAGTGTTCTGCACTCATGTTTGATAGCTGCAGTAGATTTATGTAACCATGACTGATTATAGTGGACATTGTTTAGAAACGAAAGTCCCGTCGTCTTCCCATTTCATTTGAGGGGATTTTCAACATAAAATTGTTCTCTTGTGATCGATTTTCATCTGCCTCTGCTTATTGCATAATATTATGGTATTGCCACTTTACCTCCTCGTGCAAAGGGGGATTGCTTTCCTCTCAACATTTTCACCTGTGCAGGTCGTCTCCTTAATGCTCTGTTTTTCTGAATATGATTTCACTTACTACTCTTCTGTTTGTTATTCTGCAAGTCTTACCTATTTTGAAATTACGTGTTCAAGGGCTGTAGCTCTCTATCTGATAAATGTTATTCAAACTGTGAGTGCTGTTGAAATTTTCCTCATCAAATTTGATTCAGGGTGACTTTGCTGCTGCTCATGCGTGATTGGTTTCAGGAAAAGGTGGCTTCTAATAAACAAGGAATAGCTGCTCCTGAATCTATTTAGCCTTTTCCCAGATTAACTTATAATGCAATATAATATCATTTTTCCAAATCAAATACAACTGATTCAAGAACAACAAGCAGAATAGTCGAAGAACTTGTGCATCAAGGATACTGCAGACAGTATAATAAATGAAAGTGAAATTGTTGAAGATGAAGCGCTTACAAATATTTATCTTCAAAAGTTTTTACCACTGAGAAGATCTAAAAGATATAAGAAGGTATTATTTATACACTCATTTTATATAATTAATTGTTTGAAATTGTCGATTTGGGTGTAGGGAAGGAGAGAGTATAAATTAAAATAAATATCAGATTTACACATTTTTTTTTATGCAAATTGGTGTATAATTGATGTATGAATAATAGTTAGCAAACATATATTGTCCCAAGGGGCGCCTACACCTTTGATTACAACAATATTTATGAAGCGCATAGAAATTGATGATGACAAGTCTTTTGATACGTGTATTCTATCATACTAAAAAAAGAAGCGCCTTGATATATGTAGAAGCGCCTAATAATCAAGCCAAAAAAAGAACATAATTTATGACTACATAATAAAATGAGCTGCTAAATTGTTGTTGTTTACTTGAAAAAAATGGGGCTGTTATTGCTTTTTTTTAATTAAATAAAGTAAGAGTTATATTTATCATATTATTTTTAGTAACAAAAAAAGCTTACTTCTTATTTTATAAATTTTGATTAAATTTTAAATGTATAATTTTATTCATAAAAATTACACATCAAATAAACTTATTATATAATAAAGTAATCAAATTTGCGATTTCGTATTTAATTATAACAACGTGTTAATTGAACATGGTGGTAGCGGGACCTTAGGCACATACGTACAAGGGAGAAAAGTGGTGGCGGCGGCGGCGGTGATCGGATGGATAAAGATGATCAAAAATATTACACACCTAATCATTTTGAGTCAATCAAATTGTCAAAAAGTTACCATAACTTTTAGCTACGGCTTTGACAAATTAATGTTGATTGTGATATCTTTTTGAAAAATTGCGATGAAGGGTTTGATAATTTTTAATGTCTGAAACCCAATTGTGTACTATCAACAAGTGTTCATCTAATTTGTTCTAAAGTTTACTTGGATAGACTAATAGTCAAATTTGTGATCGATTTGTGAATGTTTGAATACTTGTTTTCTTAATATGTTATGCTAATTGTGAAAGACGATCAGGAGGAGTATGTTATATAAAAATTTGTTAAAATGAAGTATCAAATATACTATTTTACATCTCCATATAACACCAATTTCACCACAATCACTCACCAAAGCAGCCAATTAATGTAGATTGAAGAAGTAGAGAACAGAAACTACACAATCGAATGTCCATTATCAAACAATTTAAAGGGGAGGCGTTACACCTTACTAATGAGATATATATATGTCTTAGTACGTAAACTGTCGAAGACTATATAAATATGATGTTAAAGAACAGGATTTAAATAATTTAAAAAGTAAAAATTTACAACCGTTAGATTTATATCCAATGGTTTTAAAGTAAGAAGAAAGAGCAACACTTGGGAGGTGATGGTTAACATCCCTCGGATGTTAAATAATTCGGAGCTTCTCTTCTTAAGCCGGCGTGTAAAAGCATCGAGGGTGCTGGTGTCGGCCCTGTAATGAGTCCAGAAGAATCGGCCATGTGAAGTCTGGCTGAGTCCTTGGAGTCCGAGTCCTACTGCTTAGCAGTAGCAATTCCTCTGGTGGCTGGACAACTCTATCCTCCTTTGGGCACAGAAAGAATTGCCACATAGCAATTCCCCTGCACTCTTGCTATTCACCACTGCTCTGTGCGCCCTACTCTTGTATATCTGGTTCGACATGGCCTGAATCAACATACCATACCGACTGCTATACCTGTAAACATTTCAAATTATTAAATTTGTAGAAGATAAGAACATAATATATAATATGATGAAGATGAACTGCGATTGAGTTATAACAAGAGGAAGTGAAGAGAGAGATTTGAAGAAATGATATAAAATGGTGACAGCCGATTCATATAACTCCATGTATTTAATGAAATTCAAAAATAGCCTGTGTATTCATTCTCAAGCATCTGAAGTGCAGGAGCTCCCTGATCTCAAGACACAGGCTGCTCATGGCTTCACAATATTTGTTGTATGTCCTCCTCCTGAGCACCAAAACCGCCCCAAAAACAGTGAACTTCGAGGAAAGCAGACTAACAGTGGAGTTTTTTAATGTAAATACGCATAACAAGCCAATATACTACCTAACAAGTACGAACACGGATACACCGTCACGATATTTTTGTAAAACGAGAGGATATTGTTTGGTCGTGGATACCAATTAAAATTCATAGTTTCTTTATGAAATATAATTTGATCATCCGCTTAAATTGTTAATGGGAATATACATTTCTTGTTTCATCATTTAAAGAAATTATTGAAAAATTTGGTGTGTAAGTGAGCCCACATTATGAAACATTGTTCTATAATATAGCTCATACAATAGAAAATTAGATTATTAATTATTTTTAAATTATTAAAATAAATTAATTATTCTTTAGTTTATATTAAAAATTCTGTTTTTTTTTTTTTAAATCATAAAATACCCGATGATGGCCGGAAATAGGACAGCCGACCGTCACAGGCACAAGGAAATTGAAGAGAAGAAATAGAAATAGGAGAAAATGAACACACAATATTTACGTGAAAAACCCTTATAAATCAAGGAAAAAATCACGGGATACTAATTTCACAAAATATACTATGTATGAGATGGATGATTACAAACAAGATGCGAAAAATAAGAACAGAACATACAGTCTTTTTCTCACTGCACTCTGCTTCTTTTCTTCATCTCCTCTGTTTTCTTCATACACTTCTCTCTTTTCTCTTCTCTCACAATATTACATATATAAGTCCAGCAGTAGTAAGGATCACCACGCCCTATTCTATGGTTGGTACACAATTTCCAAAAAGCATGCATATTAATCGGTCGTTGACCGTCCATCCGGTCAACTATATTGACCGAAACTTCTTCTTATTCCGTTTGAGTTCTTCAATCAAAGAACTTCTTCACGGGAGTGATTTTCAACAAACTTCTCCTCAAAACCATGAGAAAGTTAAACCTGTTAGCCCGACTATTTTGTAGCATGCCTCATTCTTCCATTTTGGTAGAATCTTAGTCATCATGTTTGCCCCGTTCTCTTCCATGCTAACATTGTCCAGTGATAGTAGACCTTCCTCCAACACATCTCTTACCCAATGATATCGTACATCAATGTGCTTTGATCTGGAATGAAGTGAAGAGTTTCTACATAGATAAATGACACTCTGACTATCACAAAGTACCACATATCTTTTCTGTTCAATGCCTAACTCTTGAACGAACTCCTTCATCCACAACATCTCCTTGCAGGCTTCTATCAATGCGATGTATTCAGCTTCAGTAGTGGATAGGTCTACAC
>JAOVVI020007677.1:0-14709 GCA_028571085.2 Nepenthes alata
ATACTTAGTATGAATATTTATATAATTTTGGTATGTTTGGTTATTGGAATGAAATTAGGTGAGAATAGAATAATTATTCTAGAAAATAGAAAATGATGAGAATAGAGTTGAAATTATTATTTTCATATTTGATTGTTAGAATGTAATAAGATGAGAATTAGTATTTTATTATTTTATTTGTTGAATAGTATTAGGAATAAAGTGTGAATAATAATAATAATAATAATAATAATAATATAATAATAATAATAATATGTAATAATAATAATAATAATATATAATAATAATAATATGTAATAATAATATATAATAATAATAATAATAATAATAATAATAATAATAATTTTTTGTGAGAATTATTATTTTTATGTGTAAAAATAATAATATATATATATATAATAAAAATTATTATTTTAATTTTTTTAAAAATAATAATTATCAAAAAATATTTATTTTTAATTAAATATGTAATCAAATAAAAAATATTTTATTTTTATCTTTTTTTTTTTAACCAAACATGGGTTCAGGTTACCATCTAAGATGCCAAATTTAAATTCCAAGAATAATTGGGGATTTCTTTTTTAAATACAAAAATCGAGATACTTAAATCGGCTAAAATAAATAGCTTTTAATATACACAGTTAAATATAGGGGTCCATGCTATTTAGGACATTTCATCCAGAGGGGCATCTGACGTTATTGTAAAAACATAAGTTGGACCTTATGGTAATTTCAGACTCGAAACTGGATTATAGGATCAAAACTTCCAGAGCGAGGGTAGGGAGAGGATCAGCGGAATTGGGGAAAAGGGTTTTCAGCGAAGCGAAACAGGGGAAACCCAACCACACTTGGCGCTGGCGGAGAGCTGATACGGGTCGTCGTCCGTATAATCAAGACGAGGAGAGAGATTAAACGGTAACCTTGGTTTGAATTTGAATTTGAGCACCCAGATTTCGCCCCGCAATTGAGGGACTCTTGGGTAGTCGTTACTTCCCGCCATGACGACACAGCTGGAGAGGCCGCCCCCTCTCGATCACGTGGAGAAGACAAAGACATTGATATGTGCCCTCAACCTACTCTCCCGTAACCTCCCTCTTCCTCCAGAGGTCTTTGCCACCGTCTCCTCCATCTATCATGGCGGCAATGATCCCAATGGCTCCTCCCATGACGGCGATGCCGCCACATCGGCGGCTGATAGGACCGCTGAGGTTGATTCCGCCTCTAATTCGAGCAAGGTATGATTCTTTACTCTAACCCTTGTTCTTATCCCGAGGCTTGATTTTTTTGACATTTTGTGATGATTAGGGTTTTCTCATTGTGGGTCATCACGAGATTCCGTATGTTTAGTTTTTTAGTCTTTCAATAGTGATATTTGAAGGAAATCCGTGTTATTTATTTGTTATTTTATTTAATTATGTGATCATATTCTGTTATGCTAGTTTGACCTTCTTACACTCAGTTTGTAAGCTGATAGAAGGGCAGTGAGGGTTAATTAATGCTGGAGGTGCGTTGTTAAGTATGAACACAAGCATGAGTTGAAGTATCGGGAAGAAATAAAATGGAGAGGGGAGTAGGAGAGTAGCGCACTTCTTTTTCTGATTTTCTTCCAAAAAAAAAAAAAAATTCTGAGCGTAGCACATAATTTATTGGGGTCAGAAGCATAATACATTTTGATAGGGTTGTGATGATGAATTGAAGCTTGAGGTACGTTGTTGAGCTTGAATACACGGATGAGTTGAAGTATCAAGGGGAGATAAAATCGAGAGGGGAGCAAGAGAGTGTCACACTTATATTTCTTTTCTTTTTTTATTCTTTTTTAAAATTGTGAGCGTAGTACATGTTTTATTGGGGTCATAAGCATAGTACATTTTGCTAGGGAAATAGTGATTGTTCTGGTTTTTATTTTTGCAAGAGATAGAGTGCTGCGCATGCTCACATGCATTGATGCATAGTAATTTTGGATGGGCTTTTTCTTGATAAACAGTTACGAAACAAATGAAAGTTAATGACTGTATGGTTTGAATCAAGATGTCCAATCTGTCTTTCATTTTGATCTCTTCAACATTGATCATCTTTGAGGTTCTTCAAATTGAGTTTGCATTCAAGATGTCCGACCTGTCTTTCATTTTGATCTCTTCAACATTGACCATCTTTGATGTTCTTCAATTTGAGTTTGCATTCAATAGCTATGTAGAAAGCTATAAGAATGCATGTTTTGAATTTCACTTTTCCTTGTTGTTTCTGTAAAATGCAAGTTTTGCTTATCCTAAATAAAACTTTTTGTTGGAATAGCCATATGGGATACATCTTGTGGAAAATTCGGAAGTCGCCTGCAAAATGGCTTCCATCTTTGTTTTTGCTGATGAATTTTGTGTACTCTATGCCTTTGTGATGTTATTGCCTATGAATAGATAGTGGTGTTCTTTTCTAAAAAAAAGGTGAGATAGGGTTTCCCTATTGATATGCTGAAATGTTGATTGCTGACTACAACTCTACAAGAGCATGTCATAACGTCAGTTCACATATTTTTTGAAGAACTTGGTATAATGATAGCATTAGATGGTTAGTTAAGTGGTGCCTAGCCAGCCAAGTAATAAATTTATTTGTGATATTGACTCATGTTGCCGAGTTTTCTTGTACTTGCTCAAATATTTTGACAAATTGTGTTAATCTAATAGTTGTTCTTTTATATCTGCATTGTGTTCTGTGCCATCTTTTCCATTTTGTTTTAGTTTTTTTGGAGAGTATGGGTGGGCCTTGACATAATGATAAGACTACGTCATTTTGATCTTGAGGTTGCATTTTTAATTCATAGAAACATTTTCTCTTCAATTTAGCAGGGATTGCTTAAATTTTGTCCTTCTTTTACTACATGATATGGAGTCTCATGCATTAAGTCACATTTTTGTTTCTTGGGATCTAGGCGGTAGGGTTGGGAGAAGGTATATTTCTTTGTTGTTTTGGTTAAAAATTCTATCTTATCTGATAATTACTAATTTCCCACTAAATGTCATGAAAAGTTTCTTGGATATTTTATGTGCTGAATTTTGGCACTTCTGCATGCTCTTTGAGCAGTTGATTTTTGAATGATCCTTGACTATGAACTATTCTTAGGTGAATAAGGCATAAAACTATCAGTATTTTTTAATTGACTTTCCTTATTTAACAAAGTTCTTAAATATGAAGTACTTATATGACGTGCAGGATGGTTCTGGAATTTCTAGTTATGGGGATTTGATTATGGAATTTGAGGATGCGGTGGTGAACCAGAGGCAGAACTGCTTGTCTTTCTGTGGATTAACAGAAATGAAGGAAAACCGTTTTCGGAGCCTAGTTGAGCATCGACTAACTGAATTAGAAGGTTGCTATGACATTCCGATTGCACCTCTACCTTGCAAATATTTGAGAAACATCATAAGATGTTTTTTAGATATTTGATTCCTACATGTTGCTTTCAAACAGATGTTTGCTTGTGATGCTGACTTATTATTTCTCTATTAGCTTTTATTCTGTCTCTGTTGTTGTGATGAACACGTAATAGCTTGGACTCTGGAGTAATGGTTTCTGTCTCGTGGGTATATCAGGTCCTTTTAAAAATTATTGGATGCCATTGTGCACCTTGACTGAACCATAAAGGTGATTTATATTCATTTTCTAGGTTTGGGTGCTGATGAATGCCTTCCTTGCAGATATGGATGTCACCAAACACCTTTATTGTGTTCCTATTTATTTCATTTCCTGCTTAAAATCATTGAATTTTTTTGTTTTCTAACACTGGAAATGTGAAGCACTTGAAACTTTGCCATAAGTCTGGTAGGATGAAGCAATTGAACACCGATTTGGCTAATTCATATCAATTTTTGAAAGGCCGAAATTTTGAGGTTGAGGAGCATCCATGAGCTTTCAGATGAAACACCTTGGATCTGTTGCATTCCTACTAACAAATTGAATTTTGCCATGTATATATTCTTTTCGGTATTATGGATCCCAATGTGATCTCTCTATTTCGTTATATGAATTGTAACTAACATATGAGGTATGCGCTTGTGGCAAAGATGATAACCACTCTTATATAACTGTGATGGAATAAAATATCAGACACATGAATCTTGATATCAACGAAGAGCTAAGATATCTTAAAGTCTATCGACTAGTGGATGCTGATTTGTTAGTATCCAATGTTGTGGTCTAACATTTGATGGAAGTGTAGCTCAGCAATCTATATGTAACAGAATTTTTGATTGCCACAGGCTTGAGCTCTCTACTATTATATCTTTGTTGCAAGTTTGCGTAGGTGGAATTGTAGATGAGTCAATTTATGGGTGTGCCTTGGTGCTCTATGCACGTTCCCTGAATGGCCATGTGAAGCATCTTGCTGAAAAGGCTAGCTTTCCTAGCGCTAGAGGAATCTGTTCATATCATCATCCTCTTTGTATATATGAATTGTATAAATTCCCGAGGTGAACTCATTTGTTCACCATGTGTAAGGATGTACAGTGAACATGTAATTCAAAGTCTGGTGGTATCATGCTATCTACTTCTTTCACGTAGATGCTGGATCATGTTAACTTATCTTTTGAAATATGGTAGGACCAACTACTACAATAATATTCTTATGTTAACTTCTGACCTTTAAAATATCATTTGCTGCATCTGGATTTGTTTGGGATTGTCTTGTTCCACAACTACCATGTTAGTTAACATTCCCACCCCTTTTCAGCATTGTTTTTTTTTGTGAATCCATTGTTAAAATGGGTAATTATGAAAAAATTATGTAATTTGTGGGCTTATAGAGGGGAGGTCTTTCAAGTAGCGGTAAGTTGCTGTATTGCTAAAAGTTTTGGGTTCAAATTATTTAAACCACCTGTCTTTGATGCAGAGGTAAAACTGTGTACATCTTGCACTCCCATATTCTGCAATGTTGAAAGCTTTGTGCATTGAGCTACTGTGCTAGAGGAGAGGTTTTCAGGCTATTTCAAAGGGAAAAATGTACTAGGTGGTTCTCAACTGAAAGAAGGCTTGCTAATTTTGTCAGCATATAGCTTCCCCTAGAAAAAGAAGCAAAGGTTTCCTTCTAATTTACTATTGTAATATTTAATAAAGTGAAATATCTTAGCTTTAAGAGATAGGATTTGAGTCTCAACTGCCACACAGCTACTAAAGTACTAGCAATCTATGAGTAAATTAGCATAGCAGAGTAACTACTGATTAGTTTTAGTCTCTTGATGATATCGATTACTAAACTGTACGAAATATTAAAAAAAGTGTGAGAGGGAGGGGGGAGAGAGAGAGAGAGAGAGAGAGAGAGAGAGAGAGAGGAAAGGTCTACTTAAGGTGGGGAAGGGTACGCCCGGTTTGCTAGGTTTTATTGCTGCAAGGCGTAATCATACTCAAAGGAAGAGTTTGATCCTGGCTTAGATGGAACATGATCTAAATGCTTAACACTTAAGGGTAAGCAATGACTTGTTGCCTGAAAGATGAACACTTGTACAGTAGTTATGAAAGATATGCTAAGACAAAAGTAGAATAGGAAAAAAAAACTGCTACACCAGAGGCTTAGTTCTTTTCCTTTTTTAATCTCAACATGGTCTTTTGAATTTCAATAAATTCCCTTCGTTATATCAGATTGTTTGAGAGCAAAAACTCATGCTTCTTTATGGTTAAAATTCTATGAAGATTTCATGTGATGCAATCTAATGTTAATCCTCGGATTTACAATACTACTTGCTTCTGCTGTTTTTTTCATTCTTTTCTGGATTACAGTTGAACTTGAACTTACTTCTGCACTATTCTTGAACCAGAATTGCCATCAAGTAGTGGCGAGGATTTGCAGTCTAAGTGCTTGCTTGAACTTTATGGGCTAAAGGTAAATGTGAAGTTGAATTTGGTTTCAAAATTGAATTATTTGGTCTAGCCTGATGAGTTATCAGAGATGAGGCCTAAAAGTTTGGCTAGACAAGTTGTTGCATTAAAAGTATTTCTTGTGTAAGAGAAAGCTGCCAACAAAGCCAAAATGAATGTCTCTGAATGAATGCTATTATTCTCTGCTTTTTAGACAAAATTGAAAGGTTTCTTCAGTTTGAAGAGCTTCGTTCTTCTTCCCCTTCCCCTCTCTCTCTATCTTTCTCTCTCTGTTAGAAATAAAAGAATTGCATGATAAATATTATTAAATAATTGATAAGCATGCGTAATTTATCCTTAATTTGGAAGATGATGTATTTCAATGGCTATTAAATCTATGCATGCATGCATGCGTGGAGCTGGTTATTTGGTTTGATTGTGTTGGAATGTGATTTATTCTGCTGCCAATCTTTGCTTCCAGCTAACAGATTTGCAAAGGAAAGTACGTTCTGATGTAAGTTCAGAGTATTGGCTTCGTGCAATTTGTGCATACCCTGACCAGCAGTTGTTCGATTGGGGCATGACACGGTTGCATCGCCCTCTGTATGGTGTTGGAGATCCTTTTGCAGTGGAAGCTGATGATCAATTGAGGAAAAAACGAGATGCTGAGGTCATTCAGATTATTATGCATGTTCTTCTGTTATTGTCAGTTGTATTGTCTAGGTTTGAATTGTTTGCTTCTTTCATGATCTGATATTCTAAATATCTGTTCATTATGATTCTTTGGGAAAACAAAAAATAGGCAAAGAATTGGGGTCTATCAACTGTGTATGTATGGTACAGGAAGAGGGGTTGTTTGGATTTTGGGGACTGAAATGACTTTGATGCTATACCAATTTTTCTATTAATAACGACCTTTTATTACAATTATTTGATTATTATTTCAAATAATTTTTTGATTCCTAATTGACCACCCCTCCCCAAATACAAATTGCAATAAAAGGTTGATTGAATATGTCCAATGTCTGCTGCTAATGTAGTAAATGCTTCTACACAGAGGCTATCCAGATTACAGGAGGAGGAAAAGAACTATGTGGAGACCCGAAAGAGGAAATTTTTTGCAGATTTACTTAATGCAGCACGTGAGTTCCAGAATCAAGTGGCTGCTGCATCCAAAACTAGGAAACAGAGGAATGATGGAGTCCAGGCATGTCGCGTTTCATTCCTGTTTTATCATATCTTCATGACTAATTTTACATGTTATCAATATGATGCATGCCAAAAATAGAAGATGATTCTAATTGTCAAACTAGGAAGCTCAAGTTGCAATGAACTCCCATTGCTTGAAGATGGACGCGGGTTTTGGAATGGTAGAAAGAGATCAAGAAGAAGATGGAAGTGATTAAATAAACCAAACCAAACTAAGCCTTTTTCCATTTATTATGTTGCTGCACGGGTTCTTATTTCTTTGCCTTCAATGAGCTTTCTTCTAGATCGTAATCTCGTCAAGTTCAATGTGCAAGAGCATGCTTGATGTTTTCCTTAACTCTTAATTGGCCCTTATTTACCTCTTCTATATTTGGCATCTTGTAAGGTCTCAAATCTTTTAATAGACACATTACTATGTCTTCGGTTCACATGACCAAATCATATAAACCTGTTTCTCACGTTTTTTCTCTCTTCAATGTGTCACCCTAACTTCCTAAATTATAACATTTTGAATTCCAACTTCATATGTAACCATACATCCATCTCAAAATCTACATCTCCGCTATTGCCTTTTTATCACTTGTTTGCATTCATTCAGTGTTGTTAGAGGTACACCTCAAGTACGCCTAGGTGTGCCAAGGCTCAAGGCTCGAAACCTAATACCCCAACATATCTAGGCTAGACTCATTTCAAGAGGTATGCGCCGAAGTTCTAAGGCATGTGCTTTTTATCGAGGCTTAAGGGGTGCACCTAGAGCACCTCACGTTTTTCCTCAAAAAAAAAAAAACTAATTTTTTTTAAAAATTAGTTACTACATTTGATTTTTACTTTAAATATGAATTTGGTATTTGTGAAATTGAGATTTATGAAAATAGTGAGTTTCTCATTTGAAATTTAAATGAAGGCTATAATAATGATAATAAGTTTGCATTTGAGGGTGATTATTTAATAGAGGGTTTTATTGCACATGTTTTCATTCAGCCAATGTTGTTAAAGGCACACCTCAAGTGCGCCTAGGCTTGAGGCTCGAAACGTAATATCTCAACATATCTAGACTAAGCTCATTTCCAGAGGTACGTGCTTAAGTTCTAAGGCATGTACTTTTTATCGAGGCTTAAGGTATGTGCCCAAAGCACCTCACTTTTTTCCTCAAAAGTTAAAACTAATGTTTCTTTTTAAATTTGTTATTACATTTGATTTCTACTTTAAATACAAATTCGGTATTTTTGAAATTAAGATTGATGAAAATAATGAATTTCTCATTTTAAAGATGAATGAAGGCTATAATAATGATAATAAGTTTGCATTTGAGGATGACTCTTTAATAGAGGGTTTTATAGCTGAAATTATTTTAGTAAAGGAGACTACATATACTGAGTTGGTAGATAGTGTGAATCTTAAACGATAAATGTCTCTAAAATTAATCAGTTGGAGTTTATAAATCATGAATATTTTAATTTAGAGAAATAAATAAAAATAAAGCCATTCCAACAGACAAATTAAGGAATGAGAAGAAGATGAACTTTTGTTTGTGATGATAAATTTTAGTCTTTGCTATGAGTATATCGAAGACAATATTTTAGATTGGTAGATAAATTTTATTATTTTTGTGTATTTGTGGAAAGTTATACTATTAATTGTCACTTTTTTGTTATTAGTTGATTTATGAGTTTATTATTGTTCTAAGAAATATTTTTTGGTTTTTCTAATTCTTTTATTAGTTTTAATAAGTCAAAATCATTACAAGAATATCATGTATACATAGTTTATGATTGAGCGCCTAACTTCTATCAAGCTTGCGCCTGCACTTTGCATCTATGCCTAGGCCCTTGGGTCTTATTGCGCATTGATGAGCCTTTTGCCTTTGACAATACTGTATTCAGTAGTCTTGACGTAATAATGAGGTTATTCTATTTTGACCTGAAATTCACATATTCAAATCACAAAAATAACTCCTATTCAATGATGGGCCAATGCTGCATACATTTGAACCCCAGACCTCACAATGTGAAAAACTTCATGCACTTGGCCACTTTTTTTTTTCAAGTATTTAAGCACCTTACATTGACCATATGATATGGTTGCCTGATA
Source organism: Nepenthes alata (assembly GCA_028571085.2). Taxonomy (NCBI): domain Eukaryota; kingdom Viridiplantae; phylum Streptophyta; class Magnoliopsida; order Caryophyllales; family Nepenthaceae; genus Nepenthes; species Nepenthes alata. Next base: position 9,142 of record JAOVVI020007677.1, read on the forward strand.
AGCTACCTTAGGGTGTTTTCCTTTAAATTTGAGTGCTATTATTTGATCACACAAGAACCTTAGAGCATTTCATTCTATATGCTTTTCTCGTATAAGTAAAATCCTCAAATATTGTCCCATTTTTTCGGAGTTATCCTAGATATTTGAAATAACTCCACTATGGTAGGCATTGTTTCTTTATTCTCACTGCCGACCATCTATTGGTTTGTTGTTACTAAATGCTTTGTTTTTTCAGTCTTTGTTTTTGTAATTCCAAAAACCCTTTGGATTCCCAAGCATCTCTCCAAACTTTTAACTTAGCATTAACAACTTCGTTTGTTTCATTCACAAAGCTGTATCATCTACAAGAAATATGTGCCGAGGTACATATAATGAGTGTGTTTATCCCTAGCCAAGACAAATAGATATAGGCTTAAAGCTGTTACTTGGATAAACCTCCCTCTTCCCCGTGTATGTCTTTATACAAATCTTTGCTTTATCATATTTTCTTTTATAATTTGGCTATATGCAATTGAAACTATTTTTTTGTCCTAAGGAGGACAATTCTGTATAAAGAATTGTTGTCCAAAGTTCTCCATAATATTCTTTTGGGACTGTATCTTATGTTTTTTTTTTCCACATTGATAAACGTCACATGACCATCTTTTTTCTCTTTCCTTAAATTGATTGTCAGGCATCTCAGTGAATAAATAGCTTATGCATTAGATCTTCCTGGCATGAATCTAAATCAGTTGTCTGATTGATTCATATGTCGCCTTACCTCCTCCTAATCACCATGTTACCCATCTACTTAATACTCCTATAGTTTGCACAATTTTCACATCGCTTTGGCTCTTGCAAATTGGTATCCATGTGCTTTTTCTCCATTGATATCATCTCTTCTTACCCTGTAGGATTTTATTAAACAATTTTGTCAACCACATAACTCCCTTCTCCACCCATACATTTCCTAGCCTACCTACTTCTTTCTTATTTTCATCATCGTCAATGCTTCTTTAATTTTTATTTTTTTGATACATTGTTAGAAGAGTGATTTAGATTTACATCAGGGTTAGTAACCTTTCCAAATATTATGTGTTCTCCTTACCTCCATTAGGAGGGCTTTGGAAGTAGCTTTTGTACCCCTATTTGATATCCTTATCTGCATCAAGTACTCACTTCTTACTGCCCTATCTTGTTTGTTTCGAGTCTTTTGTTCTCCTATGTATTAGCTTGTATAAAGCCATCTTTTTACACAATCCTTTGTGATTTTACAAGTCCTCTAATGCTTTAGACTTCACCTTTCCTTATTTATCTCTTTTGCAGAACATTTACCTCTCCAAAGTCTGATTGCGTCATCACCAAGCTTACTTTTTGGCATGGTACTCTACTTTTTGATTCCACCAAAAGCTTTTTGGCTGTTCTTCAAATACAATTTGCTATAGCTTCCCAGATCTTGTTACTATTCCCTTGGAGATCTCAAGTGACTTTATTATCTCTTTTTAAAGACACTTTATTTGTTACCCTTTAAGCTCTACACTTCTACTATTTAGTTCTGGGTTGAATGTATTTAGCCTTTTCCATCTTCATTCTAAATAGTGACAAGAAAGCAGGGAGAGGATATTATGTTTTCATTTTTTATCTTATTTACATCAGGCCCCCTCATTTATTATGTTACCTGATCAAGAACAATTATAGTGGACCAGCAAATAGCATATTATTTTATTGACTACATGGTTTGAACTAAGAGGTTGTACTCAAACCCCCTTCCTCCCCCCCCCCCCAAGAAAAACCTAGGAGGCTTATCTGGCTAAAAAGAGTTAATACAAAGTATTAACGTCACTTAAATACACTAATCAAGGATTCGTTCTATTTATATATTTATTTTTGGTCTCAATGGAACTCAAAACTCAACATTATAATGGGGTATAGGGGAAGATACCAATGGAGTTCCTGCTCATTAACGTAGCTTCACTAATTAATCTTAGTAAATGTGCTATATTTTTTTATTCTTTTCTTATCTGCTCCCTCCGAACCTGCTGAAGAAAAGAAAGAGGGAAAAAAGCACAACCATGGTATTGGCGAAAGGAAAAAATTGATAACTTGAATATGAAAGGGTGTCTTTGAGGAAACCTGGAGAGGCATTGACAGCATTGAGGTACTGTCACAAATCTAAGGGAAAGAGCACATCTCTGTGGTTTCAGCATATTTGTGTTATGCCTAAACTGCCCTTGTTTTTTAGTTTCCCGTATTGTGGACCTTCTAGCATCCTCTTGTGATGCAATGGGATAAAAATTTTGTTTGGGCATCTTTGAACTTCATTTAGAATGATAGAACTTTTAGTTAGTTCTCTAACATGACTATTAAAATGTTATGGTGGTTGAGAGTCATGGGCAATTTGGATTAGTTTCAATGAAACCTTGATCTATGGTTTGTATTCATTTGGAGCTCTAGGTAAATTTCTTTTCACAAGTTGCTTAGAACTCCTACACATCTCGTATTCCTCTCTCATATGTTCGTGCAATATCTTTCTATTTAAAGCATTAGTAATTTTCATTTTTCTGTTTAATGTTGGTTCTCTTGCCTATGTGAAGTTCTATTTTAAAAAAAAGCATGTTTTGAGTAATATTTGGTAAATCATGAAATCTAACTGGGTGCTATTTTTCATATTGCCAATGTCATTAAAAAGAGAATGGTGGCCACAGAAGTATTCTGTTGGAACAGACGTATTTCCTTGTGTGCCCAAACATCAGAATATGCCCTGTTTATTACCCCTCTCTAACTCATCGCTCTCCTCTATTGGCAAGAGTAGTAAAAGATATTTAATGCGCACATCACATCAAATATTCCAAGAGATTTTAGAAGATATTATGAATTTATTGGCTTTCATTTATTTACTTATTGGACAAGATTCTAGTTTGATTTTATGTATTTTATTTTATTGTGCTATGCTCTAATTTTTTGGATGATTGATGAATGAATGAATGTTTTGAGAAATCAAATGCAATTGGCTATTCGTGACTTTCCCCCCTCTCCCCCTTGGTTTGACATTTTTCTTGTCTCTACCCCTCTAGTCTTTATTCTTGTCTTTACCCCTTTATTGTTTTTCTCTTTACTTTTTCCCTCCTCCTTATATCAAATTGGTATCAAAGACTAAATCCCTTTCCACAACCTGTAACCAGCAGTGCTGCCACCTCTACCTCCACCATAAATCCCTTCCCACAACTTGCAACCAGCAGTGCCACCACCTCCACCTCCACCATATCCCTTCCTGCAACCAGTAGTGCCACCACCTCCACCTCCACCTCCACCAACCCACGAACGTGCACCATAGCCTATTGTTGCATCTTCTTCCGGCAAGTGTCATCTATTTCTGCTCTCCAATTATTTTGACAATGAAAAACAAATTTTTTTTGTCTCAGTAGAAAAAAATTTTGTGAGGAAAAAAAAAAAATATATATATATAATATTGTTTCTGTAAAAAGAAAAATAGAAAATAAAAAACAGAGAAGCAGGCACAGAAGCAGAGACCCGTTCTCTGCATCCCTGCCTCAACCAAGGAGGCAACACCATTCGAAGCAGTAGCCAACGCCGATGAAGCATTCGCAGTTGGCGTCGCCATCACAGCCGGAGGTAGAACCTGTCGCCTCCGGAACCCTCCTCCACATCCCCGCTGACCACCATCACCTCTCTGGATACAACCAAGCCACATCGAGCCCAACACAACCATCCAAACCACCCACGTTCATCTTCTCCACCCCAACCAACCAAAGCCCTAATCGACCACTCCCCCCTCAAACCCTAATCGACCCCTCACTCGAAAGTCCACTGCCTGAGTCCCACAACCGCCAATCAAAGTGAAGCTTTGCACCGGTTACCCTCGCCACAACCTAGTCCAATCTTATTCGTCACCTTTTTGTTTGAAAAAAAGAGTAGAGAGAAGTCACGAGTCAGGTTGAGCCGCTTCTTCGTCTGCATCGTCGTTGTCTTCGTGTCCTCATCTCCATCCTCATCTTTATCTTCTTCATCTGCAGTCGTCTTCATCGTCGCTTCCTCGCCATCACCGTTGCAGTCGCTGCCTGAGAGGGAGGTTGCGCACTGACCAGCCGCGCCACTCCTCTGTGTGTGTGTGTGTGCGCGTTGAGGTCAATGAAGGTAAAGCAGGAGGCGCGTGATCATTTAAAAAAAACAAAAAGGTAGTCAAGTCCCTCACAGACACAATCACAGACCCCAATGCTCTGATCAAGAGTGGGACCCGGATGATCATATTTTTAAAAATATCAAACTGGATACCCCTACTTTTGATGGCTGTTTGGACCCTCAAGTTTTCACTCAATGGGTCCGGGATATGGACCGTTTCTTTGAATAGTATGCCGTGTCAGAAGACAGGAGAGTTCAATTTGCTAGCCTTAAGTTGACCGAAAATGTTCAATTATATTGAAAAAGTGTTGAGGATCTCCTTCTTAGACGTCAGGCCTCCATTGTTCGGAGTTGGGCTGAAATGAAACGACGCCTTCAAGAGAAGTATTTATCTCGCTCCTACTATAGTAACTTACTCGATTAGTGGAATGCTCTTCGATAGGGTAATCAGTTCGTCACTAAGTATGTGACTCAATTTGATGATTTTCGAATGAGATGTCACATCATTGAAAACGAGGCCATAACGTTGAGTAGGTTCTGGCAATGACTGCATGAGGATTTTAGGAGAGAACTTGTCATTCGTGGAGTTACGACTTTGGACCATGCGTATAATCTAGTCCTGGATTTTGAATTAGTCACCAGGACACCCCACTGTCAACTCATAGTGCACACACCTGCCACTAATTCTAAGTCTGTCTTAGGAACCCCTCATTCCACCGTTGTCCCTACAAGGAAAGCCCGAGAAAATGATGTTGAAGCTCCGAAAAGAAATTCTCAATTATAGTGCTTCAACTATGAAGGTTTTTGGTATATTTCTCCAAATGTTCAAGTGAAGCTTTATTAATTGACGGATAAAATGAAATAAATAGGGAATCCCTTGAAGAACAAGTCTATGAACCTAAATTAGAGGAGTTTGATGATTTGAATGATGATATTGACACATTTGTAAGCTGCATTCGGCCTACTCCCTCCAGTCTAGACTTTCGTTCTTCCTTCTTTGATACACTATTTCTGGGCGTTGTGCGATGCACCTTGACACAATCCAAAGAGGTTGATGAGTGGCGTTGCCAAGCTATTTTTCATACTTATATCAAAGTGAACGAGAAGGCTTGTAAGGTTATCATGGATAGCGGTAGTTGCATCAATGCTGTCTCCGCTAACACTAGTTCTCGTTTGGGATTAAAGGTGGTCCTACATCCTAGTTTATACAGCATCTCTTGGATTGACACATCTTCTATATCTGTTAAAAGAACGTTGTCTAATATCCATTCAAGTTTTAAAGTACAAAGATCACATTTAGTGTAAAGTTATACCAATGTACGTGGGTCATGTTGTTCTTAGGTGCCCTTGGCTCTATGACTTGGATGTGACAATCCAAGGATGTTCCGATTTCTGCTCTTTTGTTTACAAGAGGAAGAGGATTCGCCTCTATCTCCTACATCCAAAACT
>JAOVVI020007678.1:0-14709 GCA_028571085.2 Nepenthes alata
CACGGTAATCGAGAAAAATCCTCCGGGCTTCAACGGCCAGGGAAGTAATGCACTATGAAAATCAACTTACAGACCGGGTGGTAACGACGTGCTAACGTAGCCGACTTACTCCCGTCTCGTGATCCCTACCAAGGAACTCCTTGGATTTGCCCGCGACAACGGAACCGGACATATTCTGGTCTTCACGTAAATATTTCCTCTCTAGCCACTTGAATTATCGAACACGATCGAGTCTCCTTCTTCAAATCACCGACGTCTCCAACGAAAGTAGAAGGATGGAGGTGTTTAAAATATAAAGAGAAAATGTAGAGAAAACTAGTTAGAGTATGAAGCATAAAGTTGTAGCTTTTAATTTTCTCAAAAGAAACAAGACCAATGGAATATGAATGAGATTCTTCTCAAGTGGGGCACGAAATTGGTCTGTCAAGAGTCTCTTATGGTTTTAAAATTATAAGCCAAGTATTTATGGAGGGCTCAAAATTCGCATTTGAGAACATGCCCGTTGCAGCTCGAGCGCGCAGCAGGTACACGGAGCATTTCCAGAGAAACCCCCGTGTGCTCGAGCGCACGGTAGCGTACAGTGAGTTGGGACCATTCTGAATTTTTGGTTTGAGCGCACGGTGGCGCACAGCGAGCGGGGACTATTCTGGATTTTGGGCTCGAGCGCTGGGGCGGCGCACAACGAGCGAGGACCATTCTGGTTTTTAGGGTCGAGCGGGTAGCGAGCGGACTGAGGGCGCGGAGGCTTCGGACAGACTCGAGCGACTGGAGGACGTAATGGACAGAACGGATATGTTGATACTGAATCTCAACAACCCAGAACCCGACAATGATACAAAATGACATATGGTCACGAAATATGTCAATTAGACACATGTCTCTAATAATATATTCTCATAAAGGATGTGGAAACATCCTTATAAAACTTGTCTAGTGCCTTGCCTCACAATATCGTTAATTCATCCAAAAATATTATTGTCTAATAACATTAAATGCATAAATTACTAATAAATTCCTTTAGAAAACCTCTGAAATCCTCGTCGGCCATGCCACTCCACAAAAATTGGCCTCCAAAAGTCTTTATCTAATCTAGAAGAATAAAAATATATAGAGTGAGTCAAAAGTCTAATAAGTAATTTATCACTAAAACCAAATATAATAAGATATTAACAATAACCTCAAGAATTTTCAAAATAATAAGTTGTACAATAATTAGAATGTGTAATAAATAATAATAATTCCCAAAAATCAAAACGTTTTAAAACAACTTGATCACAATGGATCATCATGAAACAATTTGATTCGGTGAATCATCATGGGATATCAACATTTTCAAATTCTACCAAATCATAACATGAAAGAAGTCTCAATAACTATCAATGATAATATCAATGAGAACTCCCTATATCTTACTTTTCCGCTGTTGTGCACCAAATGCAAATGGTTTTATGTACCATTGGTTGGGTAAGCCACACAATGTTACCCCGATGTATATGGGCTGACATGTTATTACCAATGTTATACCGAGACTTTTCCCACTGTCTAGTGCCAAAGATAATCTTTAACACCCGTGACCTACCTATATTCAAACTTGACATAATTCGTTCTATATCTAATAATATCTCAATATAATAGTCACATAGCTAATAAGCACCTTTTACAAGAATCAACAGATCTCAGACCACTGGGTCTAAAATTTGTATTAGACAAATATAGGCTATAAATGTATGTATTGGAGTCCATATATTCTGATACCTTAGTAATTGTGTACACTTATATCAACTTATTCTCAAAATATTCATATATTATGATACCTTAGTAATTGTGTACACTTATATCAACTTATTCACAAAATATCAATAACATTATATTAATAAAGCATAAATAAAGGACATGAATGAAAAAAACCAAAAAAAATAAAATATCATTAATAATAATAAATGCCCCAACCAACCGATCTTATCATGTTTATGAATCCTTAATATAATATGATCTTAAGACTATTTTTCCAATACTCAATACAAAAAATAGAACCTTAAATTTGAAACTGGAATATTGGCATTCCAACGACAATTTGAATATGACAATTCAGAACTAAACACCATTACTATAAATCAAAATTAATTATTAAAAAGTTATAAATTTACTATTTGAGTAGATTAAAACGAGGAAAACAAACTATTATGTTGACATTCGGCCCAACATTCAAGGGTAATTCAAGTCGGGATCAATTGGACATCAGCATTCGAACATCATACAAATACTATTCAACTAGGATGATCAACATTCAAATGTCATTCTAACATCATCCATATGTTGTGACAAAGTAGCATTTTAAATCATAATTTAAACTCTAATTTAAGATCTTTACTTGTACTTGCATATTAACTTATTTTATATAGGTTCTGAACAATATTCTGCTCGGACAACATGAATTAAGGCACGATTGAAGCTTTTTTTTTTTAAATAGAGAGGAAAAACATATTATTTCTGAAATTTTCAGATTTTAACAAATTTGAGATGATTTGATCCAACTGACTATTACCGAATGATCATGACATCAAAACGAAAAGATTAGCCCTGATTTTTCAACAAAACACAGAAGGTTATAGAAATGGCTTATAAAGGGTAGGCCAAAACTTGAGTTTCTTTACTAGAAAGAGACTCCATTTCACCCATCTAACTCAGATTATTAGAAGAAGGATGGATTACAATGCACACAAGCTCACCGTTTATGGGAGATTTCTGATGAAACAGACCGAATTTGTGAAAGTTTTCGCTTGCAAATGAATCAAGACAAAGAAGAGGGAAGAAGGGACTTGGCAATTTACAATTCTCTCACAGTAGAAATAAAGGTTTTACAATTTACTAGATTTAGGTTCAGGCAACAAGAGTAATGGTGCTAATCTCAAATCTGGCGCCACTTCAGTGAATAACTAAAAATTTTAATTTTAGTTTATCTTAATTCAAAATTTCAAGATATTACGAAAATATCCCTCTTAAAATATTTTAGCCACTCAATTTTAGTTTTGCCCATTAAAAGTCATATATTTTAGTTTACCCGAAATTAATTATTAGGAATTGAAATTAATTCAAAATAATTAGAATATTATAATTTAACCGGTCATTGTAAAGGGTTTTTAGAGGGGTTATTTGTATATATTTTATAGTAAATTTGTTTAAAATTTATTTTATAATATTTTCTTTGATTAAGAAAAATCTTTGTGGCATCCCAAATCCAAATTACCTAATCTGATATACTCCAACACACATAGAACTTCAGAAAAATAAAAGAAAAAATATAACTAATCATAATAATAATAAATCTTACAATTAAAACATTAATAATGAAATCCGATTCCCTAACACACACCAAGTACGCTAAAAATTCTAAGGGATATTGCTTTGAAATAAGAAATCAATTATAATTTAAGAAAATATAAACCTCTCCAGGCTCAACAAGAAATAACTAGAACCTATGGTCTTCTACTTGTAAGTATCTCCACAACTATTTGATAACGGACTAGTTCTACTGTTTAGTACTATTTTGAAACTAATAAAATATAATAATAAGTTAAAATCTAATAATTAATATAATTAATAAAATTAATCAATAATAACTATCTTAGATAATAATATGATGGTATACAAGAACAATTAACAATCATAGAATCAACTATACTCCATTTGAGATTTTACGATACCTTCTAACTATAACTCAAGAATACTACAAGGATTGACCATTAAGTGTTACCACTGAACCCAAAATATCATGAATACAACTAGAGTTTCATATAATCTAAATACCAATAAAGTATATTTTCTACCAAATATATCTTAACAGAGGTCATGACTATATGAGATATCACAACAAACTTCTAATATCTTATTTTGTCACCATAAATCGAAAGGCCATGTACTACAACCCTATGTGTAGATAAGTGCGAGGAGGTAATAAATGCTTTCAAGTTTGACATATGACTAAATTTACGATCGCTCGAGACTATGCCACCAATAGTGTTCAACGTCTCATCATCAATTTATACAAAAATTTCTAACTCTCAATATATGCAATTGTTCTAGAGAATCTCTAACTCTCTAAATAGAAACTAATATTATAGAATCTTAAAATCTCTTTAGAACCTATCAAATCCAATGTCTATCACTATAATTTTCCCCAATGCGACATTCTATATTTATAAGCATCCCCTTAAAAAAATATATCTTAATTTATTGAAACATAGATTAGACATTGGACATCCATAGACTACATTACAATCCCGTAGGTCTCATACTCTTTGATGCTATGATATTTCAATAATCTTCATAACCACTCTATGGATAAATAGGACAACTCACATGTCCAAATGTTATGCAAAGAGTATCATTACTAGGAAAGGAAAAGAAAAGCCTCTTTAACCATACTAAGCACTCGACACATGGCACTCCACTGGGCTCACTACAGCTCCACACTCTAGATAGATCTCTAGAACAACCATTTTATGTCTCACACCTAATATCTTAACAAAACTACTAATCTAGTCCTTTAGCATTCTAATGATAGCTCGCACATTGCTCTCACTCTGATCCTTATACTCTGCCATAGAGTCTACCAAATATTCTATGCTATGATTTATTCCACTAAGGCTACAAAATAGGTAAAATATATTCTATTTTGTCATTAACTACAATTTATTTGAAACTTTCAAATCTACAATGAGACACATTTGATATTTGAACATGTCCTAGCTCACCGGTCAAACATTAGCTCCTAACTTTGTGACATGTCACCATTTTTTCCATGAGATTCAATGTCCAAGGCACTTAGCCTACCTAGTACGCATCTATCATGATGTACCCTAAAAAATACTTAGCCAAGTCCATAGATCAACCAATCTACTTTAGGTTAGACACTTGGCATTCAAATGCGGCATTGCATGCCGGCCAACGCTGAGTCACTCATCAATAGATCCACCAATCTATATAGAATACGCATTAAAATTGTAATATAAAAGGTCTTTACATTGGAATTCTTATTAAACAGATCTATATTATTCACTTAAGATATTAAACAATATATCTATAAGAAATTATTTATGAAATATGTAGATCATTGACCATCAAAATATTGACATTTAAACACTGTTCAAATGCTAGCTATATAATAGTGCGACATTTAAGTATTGGCTCGAATATTAGTCAAATATTGCTCTGAAACCAATGTAAATGTTTCAAGCCGTCATGAAATTTTACATATATCTCCTACACTTTGTTTATTATCAAATTTGATAATAAAAATAGATTTACAATAAGGTGAAGAGCATGAATCTTTGACCAATAAGAAAGATATGGATTTTGTAAGAAAAGTGGTACATTCACTTGCCACAGGCTACATGATATAGCAGGTCTTTGTCATGGACAGCCACCAAAATCTTCGCCATCATTGGATCTTGAAGAATTACTCCAAGCTTGGCACTACGAAGATGAGGAGGCTAGATGTGGTGTTTGGATAGGCATTCCTTCTCTCTCTCTCTCTCTCTCTCCACTCCCACTGCTAAATGTTCATCCTTTCTCTCTCTACCCTCTTTCAGTTGTTGCTTCACCAAGGAAATAGGGTTAGAAGAAAGTGAAGGCGGTGGCTAGGTCAGGGTTATAAAGGGAGAGGGGGAATTTAGGGTTTAGGGGCACAGGTCCAGGTTTATTTAATTATTTTTTTATTTTAATTACTTCTAAGTTATTAGAAGGAGAGAGGAGGCCGCATGCAAGAAAGCGGGCACACCTAGGTTAGGATTTTCTAGGGGAATTTTCGGTTTTCCAAATTAAAGTAGGGCTTTACACACTTTGCTCAATTTTAATTGGATTTCTAATTTTAATCATACAAACAAGTATAGTTCACAATCTTAGAAATTTTTATTGTCACATCCCCCATCCAAAAACCATAGCCTAATAATTATTAATCATGACATAACCCAAAGTTAAGACATAACCTTAAAACAAATACCATTAGACAATCAGATAATAAATATATCAAAGTTTAAGATTTAAAAGTTACATCCAAAAGTGACTCTAACAAATTATTGCCTAAACAATAATATCTGAAGGTAAGAAAAAGTATATAATACCTAATAGCAAAATATCGAACATTATAACTGAAATATAAATTTTTGGCTCATGGTCAAATACAAATGGTCCATAAATAAGATAGCAAATTCTAAATTGAACAATTAAAATACAATTAAATATCCTAAACTATTCCTTCATGAATAGATTTTTTAATATTTGATATTCCTAGAAATGACATTCAAGCCACTAATCTAAAAGATTATCAAAAGACAGTAAAAATAAGTCTAATATCAACAAAGAATATATATAATTTTTATATGTGAATACAAGTAAATGAAACATGTGAATGGACAATGATTATGATCAAAAATTAAAATATCAAAAATATCAAAATAACAATGAAACATAGAAAATCATGTGAAAATATAAAATTAAATATCAGTGATGATTTCACTAATAAGAATCAAATATTAAAGATTATGGTTTGATTGCTTCTATATTGCTAAATGCCATATACCACTATTTATGACATGTAAGTAAGTCAATTAATTGTTATCTCCTATAGTTAGGGTCAAATATTACTTTTATGATCAATGGATATTAGATTTAATCTTTAATTTATAAATAATATACTAAGATATATTAAAGCATCTTTCATCAGTTTTTTTTTTTTTACAATGGTTCTCAATTAATCAAATTCAAAAGCTCTACATTAAAAGATAAATACACCAATTTTTTCTATTTGAAAAATAATTTATCTATATCAAAATTAATGTAAAATTTTCACCAAAATACTAATATAAAGAAACATGCAAGAATAATCTCTCAAAATTTCAGAATTTTAAGACAATAGGCTTAAATTAAGGCCTAAACCTTTCGCATGCAATGAAAGTAAAATAAACATAGATGAATTATAATATCAAAAGAAATAAGCTAATATCACATTTATGAATATTTGAGCAAAAGATGAAAAGAATTTTGTAAAAGGTTAAGCAAAAAGGAAGAAATGAGATTGCATATACTTGCCTCAACTTACATTTATCAATGACTTGCTCAAAATCACTTCAAATTCACTTTCTCATTTCTCTCTCTTCTTCTCCTTCTTCTCTCTCTCTTTCTGCTCTAAAAGTTTTAGAAAAAATAAATAAAAATTTGTTGAAACCTACTTAAATAATAGACTAGCGCAAATTTACAAGTCAAGTGAGAGTCATGCGCAAGGCTAATTTTAGCCTACACATGAGTACACATTAGTTGCACCAAGTGCCATAAATTTGGAACAAACATGCATGAGCACCAATCACACATAGCAATTCTATCTTAAATAAGCTCATTCATGGCTCGGATACATATTAAGTGCCACTACTACCTATACAGTTAGGGTTTAACACTTAATTTCTAACTCAAACCCATACTTAGCCATAAAAATTTATGAATTTACTTAATGTCAAAATTATTATATAAATCCTTTTTTTGAAGCTTCATCAATAACAAATAAACTAATATCCAGAATAAATTAATATCTGTAGAAAATTAGATAGAGTCTTCTCTAAAACTGGTTAAAACCCATACAAATAACATGTATTTTTCTCAATCTGGACAAGCATATTGATAAATAGACTTTCACATTCATTCATTTTACAAACACATGATTAATAAAATGCCCGATTCATCCATGGCTCCAAGATAATATATCCTATCCACTATACCGGTTCAAAAGGAGATGCCAACTAGGACTTGTACAAATTCAAAATCAGATTTGTGAAAGTAGAACTAAATCCATAAGATAATCTTGTATAAGTAAAAATAGTAACTCAACATAAAACATAATATGCCTTGACGGTAAATATATAAATTCCATTTACAAAATTAGTTATTTACATTTACTATTATCAACTCCCAAAAGATTCTTCAAAAGGCTTTAGATTTTCTCAAGACTTATTTATCTAAACCCTTTTTTTACTTCTTCTGGTCGGGTAGTAGCTCTATAGTCTCATCTGAAAGAAAAAAATAGAAAAGTGAGTCAAAATCTAACAAGGTACCTTAAAAGTATGCAAGTGAAATATTTTCATGCAGAATATAAATATAATAAAGTAGAAATCATGGAAATATTTGAAAAACAAAGACGTCCATGGAAACATGAAGAAAGCATAATGTGAGATCTCAAAATCAAAGAAGTTTACAATCAAAGTAAAATATTGCTAATTAAAAATTGGAGTGTTTTGATTTTGACTTAAACCGGAGTGGCCTTACACTACTGGAAGACTAGAACTAATGGTAATTGAAATGTTGACCGGTGTCATGATATTGACCAGCGTCAAAATGTTGACCAACGTCGAGATATTGACCATCGTCAAAATGTTGACCGGCGTCGAGATGTTGACCGAAAGGTTGACCATTTTTTAGAAATATTGACCGACCTTGAATAAGAGAAAAGAACATTGGTCGGCTTGAGTAAAAGTTGGCCGGATTTGAGTAAGAAGCATTGACCGAAAAAGTTGACCAATAAAAAAGTTGACCGACTTTGGAGAAAATATTGACCAACTAGAATTGACTACCGAATTCAGAAGACAATGGCCAACTTTGTTGTTAGATCCCAACTAGATCCCAATCTAATCAGAGCAAGTGAACTATTCTGTTGACTTTCTAAATGAAAGTACCAAGTAGGTAACTTACCTCACTCACACCCACCTAACCCCTGAAGGGAAGTACCAAGTAACTCACTCCCACTTACTTCACCTAATCCCTCTTCTTTACATACTGAGCTCCAGTTGAGGGACGGGTGTGAAATTCCTAGCAAGGAAGGAGGGTAAGGAGTGAAGAAGGAGAAAAGCTTCAAGTCAGTCGGAGTGGGCAGTCAACAGTCAGACAAGTGTACCTTTCCTTTTTAGACTCAGATTTTACTTATGTTTTCAAGTCCCGACTTTAAGAAAAATTACAAGTAATCTCTTCAGATTTAAATATTTCATCACATAGTATATTAGACTTGCCATTTTTAATTACTACTTGATAAGCTGCATCTCTGGTGTCATGGTTTCTTTAGGATCGGATTGAAAATATAATTTTGATTTCATGGTTGATTCATGCTTGCTGCTTTTTGCTTTTTGCTTTCGGCTCATTTTATGATTGAACTTGAATTGTATAAAAATAGAGAAGTAAACCGACTTTGAGTCATAATGTTATAATTATTGACTGGAATGAGATTTATAGATTTAAAACTGGCTTCATATCAACTGAAAGTCTTTATACTTGACCGGAATAAGAAAAATGAATTTAAAATCAGCTTGTAATATGACGACCAAAAGTTTTATACCCGTCCAGAATGTGAACTTAAGAAAAAGTGAACCGACCTTATGACAAGATAAATAAGATCGGATTTTAGCACTCGGGGATAAAGTTCTCTTGCATGCCTCAGAACATAATGTTGGTAATCGAGGATAACGAAAGGGAGCTGTCCTCGGGACTTTGTACAATGAGAAAATGAGAGCCGTCCTCGGGGCTTTGTATAAGGAGGAAGTGAGAGCCGTCATCGGGGCTAGGTATTGTCGTGATTGTGAGGAGATGTGCACAATCTATCCTCGATTATTGCCCCCTCCGCTAGCGATGTCCTTTACCGGTAAAAATAAAAGAAAAGAGAAATATTTGTAATAAGACCGACTCTATTTTATGTTCCAATTTTTAGAGTTTTGACTGCTCCGGCTTTTTGATTTCTTTGTATTATGTAATTACCATGATTCGGTCAACTGCTATTTTATAATATTCATATTGCATATGTATCTGTGTCCGCTTTACAACATAAACGATTTATGAAAGATCTGTATGTACCTCATTGAGCTCCGACTCACTGTTTTCTACTTTTTTTCCCTTCCAGATGAAATTATAGAGCTCGTACCTGATTAGATGGAGTGACTAGAGCTCCGTCTGAATGATTGTAAGGACTCGAACGTATATTTTTGAGTTACCCGGAAGAAACAGTTTTGTTGTAATGATCCGGTCAAAATATATGCATTTTTGTAATTAGACTTTTACGACTATGTATGCATAAATGAGTTTTATGGGTATGAATGTAAATGCTTTGGCAGGTTAATAGATTGGCTTCCGTTATATATTTTATGGATATCGTGTATGGATCCTAGATGATATCTGTGATCCCGTGATTGGTAGGCATGATCGGCCAGGATCAGATCACCACAACCTTGGTATCAGTTCTGAGAGGTCGCCGGCAGAAAAAAATATTTGTTCCGTCACAATTGGTATCAGAGAAATGAGATGCCTTAGAAATTGATCGATCAAAAGTGCGAAAGTATAAGTTTGAATCTTCATACTGAATTTTCATAAGAAGTAGGCCAGGGAAACCTAGGCAACTAGAGTCCTAAAGAAGCTTGGAATCTAGTCTAAGTTCAATTTTAATAAGCTGATGGATATTTTCTGGGATTTTAATATCGTGCCTGTTTTGATTTTAGGATGGCTAGTGGAAGAGGAAGAAGGAATGGCCGTAATACACCCCATGATCGGTAGGCCGCCTATATAGATTTATTAGAAAGAATGACTAACGTAGTGGAGTATGTTGAGCATAGGCACATGGCTCCGGTCCCAGCAACCGAGCCAGCTCCAGCCATCCTGGCTCCACCCACGCATGATCGGTTCACGGCAGAGCGAGCATCGGGCTTTTTGGGAAAACCCGATTTGGCAGAAGCTGATATATGACTAAACAGGATGAAGAAAATATTTACAGTAATTGGGTGTACGGATCAGGAGAAGGTCACTTTCACCGTGTATAAGTTGGAGGGCAAAGTGGATAGTTGGTAGGGCATAAGGAAGAGAGCGCCAGGAGTGCCCGACGAGATGATCACTTGGGATATATTCGAGGAAGCTTTTCTGGAGAGATACTTTCCATCAATCTCTAGGATCAAAAGGAGATGGAGTTCATGAGATTAAGGCAAGGGAGTATGTCGGTGACTGAGTACGTTTCTAAATTTACCGAGCTGTCTCGACTCTTGCCTTATTATGTAGAAGACGAATTCAGAAAGGCAAAGAAGTTTCAGTAAGGACTGCGGGATGATATCCAAAAATAACTGTCCACATTAAAAATTGAGACGTATGCCGATATACTGGACAGAGTAGTCATTTACAAAAAAGAAGTGAAGATAGAAAAATTCTACGCAAAGAGGGCAGCTAGCCGGGCAGGCGTTAGTGGCGGATTGCTGAGGGATCTTTTGGGTCATCCAAGAAGATAAGGACGACTGATAAAGGAAATGTTGTTGTGCCGGCTCAGTCGATGGCAGATTCAAGGACGTCGGCTGTACACTGCACCACCTGTGAAAAGATGCATCCGGGGCAGGCGTTCCGTCGGATGACAGGAGCTTGTTTCAAATGCGGACAGCAGGGCCACCTGATCAAGGATTGCCCGAGACTAGAGGGGAGAAAGCCTACTATTTCGGCTAAGGCCTTTGCAATGACGATCCAGGAACCGGAGGGATCGCCAAATATTGTGGAAGGTACTCTTTCTGTTTGTGGAGTTCCGGTGTCTATTTTATTTGACTCAGGATCTACCGACTTTTTGGTTTCTCTACGATTTGTGTGCCTTATTGCCACTACCCCTTACATATTGGATTATGAATTGTCTGTGTGTACCCCAACTGGATTCCCTGTATTTACTGATATTGTATATCCTGGATGCGTAATAAAAGTAGATGTGCAATACTTAATTGTAGATTTGGTGTTATTAAACATGGGAGATTTTGACGTGATTCTGGGGATTGATTGGCTGGCTACAAACTATGCCACCATTGATTGCTTTATGAAGAGGATTTATTTTAACATCTCTCAGATAGAGACCTTTTTCTTCCAAGGCATTAGAAAGAAAAAAATATCGGTGTTGATCTCGGCCTTGCATGCTAAACATATGGTGAGAAGCGGATGTAAAGCTTACTTGGCGTATGCCTACACCACTCGGAGTCATAAGGTGCCGGCTAAGAACATTTTAATCATCTGTAATTTTGAGGATGTATTTTCTGAGGAGTTTCCTTGACTGCCTCCGCGTCAGGAGATTGAGTTTGAGATCTCTATTGTTTCTGGAGTCAGTCTAGTTTCTAAGGCCCCTTATAGAATGGCTCCTGTTGAGTTAAAGGAGCTAAGATTATAATTACAGGAGCTGTTGGACAAGGGTTTTATCAGGCTGAGTGTGTTTCCTTGGGGAGCACCGGTGTTATTTGTAAGGAAGAAAGATGGGTCGTTGCGACTTTGTGTTGATTATCATGAATTAAACAAAGTTACGATCTAAAATAAATATCCTCTGCCGCGTATTGATGACTTGTTTGATCAATTACAAGGATCTCGAGTGTTCTTAAAGATTAATTTAACGTCTGATTATCATCAGTTGAGGATTAAGCCGGAGGATGTGGCCAAAACTGCTTTTCGGACGAGATACGACCACTATGAGTTTCTTGTTATGCCCTTTGGGCTTACAAATGCCCATGCTGCCTTTATAATATGATGAATAGAGTATTCAGGTAGTATCTGGATAAATTTGTGGTGCTTTTTATTAATGATATTCTAATCTATTCAAGGAACTACGAGGAGCATGAGACTCATCTAAGGATTGTACTTCAAGTACTCTGCGAGAAAAAGTTGTATGCTAAGTTGGAAAAATGTGAATTCTGGCTAGAGAAATTGATATTCTTAGGACATGTAATTTTTGATGGTGGTATTTCTATGGATCCAAAGAAAGTAGAGACTGTTACTAATTGGAGTAGGCTGACTTCTGTAACCAAAGTTAGAAGCTTTTTAGGCATGACGGGCTGCTACAGGCAATTTGTGGAAAACTTTTTTCAAATTTCTATGCCCCTAACTCGATTACTGAAGAAGGAAGTTATATTTGAATGGACTGAGGAGTATGATCAGAGTTTTTGGGAGCTAAAGGATCACCTAACTACTGCTCCAATATTGGTGATTCTAGAAGGGTCAGGAGGCTATGAGGTGTACTGTGACGTCTCTAAGGCAGGCTTGGGATGTGTATTGATGCAGCATGGTAGAGTGGTAGCTCACGGGTCTAGACAACTGAAAGTGTATGAAAGGAACTATCCTACCCATGATTTAGAGCTGGCTGCTGTTGTGTTTGCCTTGAAAATTTTGAGGCATTACCTGTATGGTGAAAAATTTCTTGTTATTATGATTACAAAAGCCTGAAGTATCTATTTTTCCAAAAGGAGCTTAACATGAGGCAAAGGAGGTGGCTTGATTTCTTAAAGAACTATGACTGTGAGATACAGTATAAGCCTGGAAAGGCCAATGTGGTTGCGGATGCATTTAGTCGACGGTCAGGAATTGTGGCTCGATTTCAAATCAAACAAATGGAGTTATTTTCTTCAGGGTAATAGGATGCTCCTGTCTTATCTTCAGATCCAGCCTGAGATTATTAGTGAAGATAGAGAAAAGCAGGTTAATGATCCATTCCTTAAAAAAATTGCGAGTGACTTGAGTAAGGAGTCCCGAGTTGAATTCAGTATCCGAACGGACGGAGCATTAAGGTTTAGAGACCGATTATGTGTGTCAGATGATAATGAGTTAAAAGAAAAGATTCTAAAGGAAGCCCACCGGTCTAGATATACCATCCACCCTAGAACAAAGAAAATGTATCAAGACTTGAAGAAAACTTTCTGATGGAGGAACATGAAGAGGGACATCATGGCCTATGTGGAGAAGTGCCTCATGTGTCAGCAATTGAAGGCGGAAAGGAGAAAACCTTCCCGGTTGTTACAGCCAATGTCGATTTTGAGCTGAAAATGGGAAGATATTGCTATGGATTTTGTATCGGGTCTGCCAAAGACTCCTAGAAATCACAATATCGTTTGGGTTATAGTTGACCAGTTGACAAAGTCAGTCCACTTCTTGGAAATCAGGACGACCTATTCGCGTGATAGGTTGGCTCAGCTATATGTGAATGAGATCGTGAGACTACATGAAATTCCTGCCTCCATTGTATCTGATAAGGATCCTCGTTGTGTCTCAAGGTTTTGGAAAAGCTTGCATAAAGAACTGGGGACTGAATTAAAATTTAGCACTGCTTATCACCCTTAGACGAATGGCCAATCTGAGCAAACTATCCAGATTCTTGAGGATATGTTGAGGGCTTTGTATTAGAAATGAAAGGCATTTGGGATATTTACCTAACATTGACAAAATTTACTTATAATAACAGTTATCAGGCTAGTATCATCATGACGCCTTTTGAGGCTTTATATGGAAGGAAATGTAGGTCACCAATTCATTGGGAAGAAACTAGAGATCGAAAGATTTTGGGTCCGAAAATCGTAAAGGAAACGGTTGAGAAAATAAAACTTATCCATAGAAATTTGAGGATCGCTCAAAGCAGACAAAAAAGCTATGCGGATAAAAGGAGGACAGAATTGAGCTTTAAGATAGGAGATTTTATTTTTCTGAAAGTCTCACCATCCAAGGGAACATTGCGGTTCAGAGTAAAGGGTAAACTCAAGCCGTGATTTATTGGTCCTTTTAAAGTTCTTGAAAAGATCGGAGAAGTAGCTTACAGACTGGCACTACCGCCAAGTCTAACCAGAGTATATGACGTATTCTATGTATCCATACTCCGACAGTATATTTATGATTCGACACACATAATTGAATTCG
>JAOVVI020007679.1:0-14709 GCA_028571085.2 Nepenthes alata
ACCATTTTTCTGATAAACAAAAAAGGAACACAACCCACATAAAAAAGTGATAAGAAGGATAATAAAGAAATAAAATATGTAAAAATCAGAAAACCTCGAAAGAGTACATTGCTATGAATATTATGGCAGGAACACAACCCACATAAAAAAGTGATAAGAAGGATAATAAAGAAATAACATATGTAAAAATCAGAAAACCTCGAAAGAGTACATTGCTATGAATATTATGGCTTTGCATATGTTTGAATTGAATGTCAAAATTTTAAACGTAAAAAAGGACAAGAGATTAATATCGCACTAAGCGATGACAAAGATGATGAACATAATAATGAATGATGTTTAGAACAAGGTAAAATAAATTATATAGCTGATATGTCCCTAAATTCGAATTATCGTACGGATTAGGGTGCTATTTAATTTCTCCTAGCGAGTCGAATTGAAGTAAGTCCAATATCTATCTTTGATAATCTAGATCTTTCACATCATAATAAATAAATAAGATGTCAGAGGATTACAGGATTCACTTTGTAATATATCTTGTGACGTTTAAATCAAAAATCTTTATGTGAATAAGACAAAGATAGAGGATGCAAGGAGCATGAATGAACAAGGGAAGGGGATTGAGTGTGAACTAGAGGATTGGAATCCGATGGATACGCTCGGTGGGAAATGGCCTTTAAAAGAGCGGGCACTTGTAGAGAGGGTGGCTTGGAAGAAAAATGTTATGATCCTTCTGGGGCACTCAAGGGTAAGAGATTTTTTATCCTCCTTTTTGCAGGGGTGAAAAGTATCTATAGATCTGGAGTCGGTGTAACCTTCTTTGGATCAAGCGGCTAATGTTAGTTGCCCCAGAGAATCCGTTGAGCTATCTCAGCGATTGCAAAGGGATATATATGGCAATCGTTGTCATCCCGACATCTGAGGTTCTCATTCAAAACTCTATCCTTCAAAATTTACATCCCGATGAAGGATGATCAGAGTTCTCTTATTCAAAATTCGTAGTTCAAACACGAATTTCTCATTATTTACATCACGAGGACAGAATATTCAATTAGGCCTAATCATTGTCCTCTAAAGTTAATTTCGCAAGGAAGGCGGTCCACACATCACTTTGTGGACGGTATTATACCCCTAGCATGCCGGTGAGCTCTAGGCCAAAACCATCAAACAAGCTTGGAGCTCTCAATTATATCGGACGATGTAACATGTTGCAATTCTTCAGAGGAAACTTATCCAAATAGCCCACATAACTTATCAAATAGCGTTTTCTCTTCACAACTTGAGATTTACAAATACCCTACTCTTCATTTTCGAGCTAGGGTTTGAAGCGAAGCTTCCGGATATAAATTGAACACAAAACACATGCCAAACGACAAAATCGAAACTATACATTATCATATTCATGTACAAATATAAAATCTATCCAATAAATCATGAGAAACATGCAAAATTTTCAAGCTAGGGTTTAAGGCACACTGTCTGGACATAAATTGAACGCAAAACATGAGCCAAACAACGAAATCAAAGCCACAATTTATAATAATCATGTATAAACACAAAATCTAACCGTAAAATCATGAAAAACATACATTATTTGTAACAAAACTTGGAAGACGAGGGTTTTAAAGAATAAATATCAAAGTGGGGATATTAAAAAGCGGTAAAAATGGAAAATAAAGTTCGGGGTATACTTGCCTCAGCCTGATTTATCGATTTTCTTACTCTGAATGGACGAATGTAGCGAAAAATCCCTCATCATTCTCTTTTCCTCTCTTCCTCTTTCGTGCTTCTGCTGGTCGAGCCCTGATTTTCTCTCTCCCTCTTCTGTTTTATAAACGAAATTGAGGGTTGGTGGCTGAAAATCGGGCTCACGCTCGAGTGAGCAGCAAGCATGCATCGGGCGCGCTCAGTTTTGGAAATGGCTCTCAAGCGCACGGTGAGCGTGCGTCGGCGCCCAACTACTAGATTTGGCGCTCTCTGTTGAGCTCGAGCTTACAGCGAACGCAGCTCTGCTGTTTGCTACATTAAGGCTAATTTTTTAATTTTTTTCAATTTCACTTATCCCAAATTTAATTACATTAATTATAGTAACTTAATGACTAGGATTTACTATGACTAAGTCGTCACAGTTTTTTATCCCACCCATATTATTGAGCATGAATCATTACAAATCAATAAGAATTTAACATATGTAGAAGAACCGATTTAGATTTTTTGAAATGAGACCAAATTTTGTGTATTAAGGTAATCCCTTTGGTTAATTTGCTTCGGAGGAATCACGTGATTGAATAAGGTACTTGGAATCGCAATGATGAGATTCAAAGAAAGTATCCACATTTGTCCTATTAGTTACGTACGTAAATTTTAATGTTGAAATTTTATAAAGAGTAGAAAATTATATCACCTGATTTTCAATTTATATATTATAACGTTAGAATTAAATTGTTTTGAAAACTTTATTGAAATAATTATGTGTTGGACGATAAAACTAAATATTTAAAAGAAGTAGGGTCGATACCTGACAAATGCATGTATGGCTCTCAGGTGTGGCTTAGTAGAATAGATGGTGCTCGTACGAGATAGAGAAATGCTCGTGTGTGACTTAGTAGAATGGGTAGCAATCGTGAGAGGTACAGGCACGCTCGTGCGCGACTTAGTAGAATGGTGGTGCTTGTGCGCGACAAATGCGTGCTCATGCATGGCATAACAGAATATGTGGTGACCATGTACAATAAAGGCACACTCTATGTGGTTCAACAAAATGGGTAGCACTTATGCGTGGGGTTAGAGGTGCTTGTGCGTGCGTGTAATATTGTCCTTATGCCTACTGAATGCTCGTTCGCCAGTCTAGCTATATAAGCAATCCTTTATAATTTTTGAATTATTTACACAGAAGTTTGGAGAGAGGGGAGAGAAAGAAGAGTGAGAAGAGGAGAGAAGGCAAAGAAGATGGTTTTGAAGCTATTTCAAGATAGATTTGGTTGATATTCGATTTAAAAGAAGTGCAACTAAATCATTTTCTTATTTTGTTACTTAAATCTTTAAAAACATCCGTTTTGATTTTTGTTTTAATATACATGCATATAGTCGTTTGTTGTCATTCCTTGTTTATACTTGCATGCATGCTCATATTGTACCTATTTTAGAATTTTGAAGGTTTGTGCCTTTTTTTGTGTAAGTTGTCAAGAAAGTTTAAAATATTTAGATATTTGACCTTAC
Organism: Nepenthes alata; assembly: GCA_028571085.2. NCBI lineage: Eukaryota > Viridiplantae > Streptophyta > Magnoliopsida > Caryophyllales > Nepenthaceae > Nepenthes > Nepenthes alata. Next base: position 3,220 of record JAOVVI020007679.1, read on the forward strand.
ATATCATTTTTATACAAGTATTTGATGAAAACTCTATTTTAAAAATTGTAAAGATTATTATTTTCTCTTGATTGGAAAAAAAATTGTATATTTACTATTTGTTGTAGATCTGTTTTTATTTTGATTAAATAAAAACCATTATAGAGAGTAGATATAATATATTCGGACATAATATAATATATTATTTGTAAACAAAGATCGTTACCTAATATTTACAGATTCAAAAAGTATCATTTGATCCCATCATGAGTAAAAAATATATAGTCATCTTATTCATGGGTCTTGAATAGTAGCGTATGACCTTAGCTATGGGAAATTTATATCATGTAATTTTTAATATTTAACTCTTATTAGTGAGGTTATCACTGATCCATGATTATTATATTTTTTTTGCGTGTTTTGATATATTTTCCTCACATTTTTCATATGTTTCTTAGATTCTTGTATTCCTCAAATGTTTTTTTTATCAATTATCGATGTTTTTAACTTTTTCAACGTCCTATTATCATTATTCTTTCTTATATTTATTCATTTTTATCCATATATATGAATTATATAATGGTTGTTTAGTATTAGGCTTACTCTTATATATTTTTATAACCTTTCAAATGAGCAAGTATAGATCTTTTGTAGGGTTTAGATAGAATAAGGTTCGAAGGATTTTATTTTTTATTTTCTTTTTGTTTCTTAGTTGTTGAGTTGTCATCTATTAGAATTGGGAACATTTGGGCTTAAAATCAAAATTTTTGAAACTATGTATTTGTTACGTTGGCCAGTTAGCGTACTGTAGAATTACATTATCATTTTGAATATGACGTTATGGACGGCTATTGTTAGGCATTTTTTCTTTACGAGTATGTTTGGATGCTAAGCAGGTACTTTGATTATCTAGTCAAATAATGAAAGTTTAGTCAGAATCTTGTGACTTAGCATGTTATTTTCAAATTTGTTTTATGGCATTTGTTACAGAGTTGCATTCTGTTATTCGATTAAATTTTTGCCATCATTTTGTTTATATTTTTGTATCGGGATTGCGGCTTAAACGAAATGCTGCGTCGATGATCCAAGGAGTATATGCATTATCTGTGTATTCATATGACAACAAATTTCTCAAAGATGATAGAAAACCTGCTGTCGCCTCAATAGTCTGAGCACTGCTGGCAGTAGGAGACACAGATAACAACATTCTTTCATTGAAGAAAGTTCATCAGTTGCTTATATTCTTCCTGAGTTAGACAAACTCTTCCTCTAGAGATCTCCTCCAGTTTTTCATTGACACAATTAGCAAAACTACCTGAATTTTTAACTCTTTCACCATGTTTGTGTCCAGGAGGATAACCAACGAGCTTGCAGCATTTCTCAGCAATATATCCTGCCGTATTACAGCGATTACAAAAAGGCAGTTGGGCATTCCCCATTTTGAATTAGTTTTCAAGGGAATGAATGACCAGTGAACCTGGAATGAGTAGTTCTATATGGCCTGATCTGCTTGCCATTCATGGCAATCTTGGCGATGAGCTTGTCGATAGTATATGTTTTCTTATTGAAAGAAGCCATGGGCTCAGAAATTGACTTGGAAATGGTACTTACATTTTGTGCTGTGTGTATCCAGCTTTTGAATTAACGTGAATACTTTGTTGACAGGATGTAAGGGATCTATCAACATAATTTCCATTTGATCCCATAAGGAATTGTATGATATGATCCCTCTATTATCTATCGAGGAAGACCTTCAACTTTCCACATTCACAATTAGGAAGGGAATCATAAAGGAACAATTCATTGTTGGGGTCAATCCCTTTGTGGTCCGCGGACTGTTTGAGTGGTCTGAGAAGCCTGTCAATACAAACGAGGACTCGTTGGAGGCGTCATGTCCGAGAGGTTGTTGAGGACATGGACGAGGACTCCAAGAATCTAGGCGTTGACTCTCTCTCTCCTGTAGCCCTGCTGTAGCCGCGTTTTGCAGGTGGGCAGTGTGCGACGGAAAGAAATCTTGGAGTGAGCTTTGAAAGAGCTGTGGGCAAGCCTTGTTGTAAAGATAGAGAGAGAAATATTTTTAGAGAGAGATTGAGTGATATACACTTGAGATTGTTTTCTTTTGTTTGGGTTTTGTATAGCTAACATTCTTGTAAACAATCTATTCTTTATAGTGTATTCTTTTGTAATTTTTCCCTCAACTGAAAAGGGTCTTTTCACGTTAAAATCTCGTTGTGTTTCTCTCATTTTTCTGTCTTTACTTTTTGGCCGTCCGACCGAGAGCTCTGCTCTGTTGCCGTCCGAGTGATCCGTTCGCCCAGTCACCGTGTCTTCCGTTTTGCGCCAACAATCGTGTATCAGCAACACCAACAAATCAGAATATGTGTACATATCAGCAATCAGAGCCATACGTACAATAATTTTTGATTGGATAATTAAGTGAAGTCACGGATGAAGGATTTACAACAAGTACACATTTTGTTTGCATTGTTTCAGTGTCATGTATCAATATAATTTTAATTTTGATGCAGTTTTTTTGTTTTCTCATAGATAATTAGAATTAGTTTAAGTAGAAATTGATCACACGATTGTAACTGATTAATAATTATTATATAAGTAGTTGATTTTCTCCCTATAAAGATAAGTTCCTGATTATTCAATATATACAAACAGCTCCATGAAGCTGATTGTTTACCTGTTGCTACTATATTCACTGTTCTGATATTTCTGTCCATGTAATGATGTTGTGTTACTGAAGTTTATATTATGCTTCTCAGTTCCATATTCATTTGTGAATTATGTTACTCATTTGCAAGCTCAATGTCTCTTCTTTACATCTGTTACCCACGAGCAGAACCACAGGACATTCTCATCAGTTACTAGTTTCAGATCTCCTAATCTGAAATTTAGATAATCATCAAGCAACATGATATGATTCTCAGTGGCAGGAACTTCAACATAATTTCATCATTATTTGGGATCACCACTTCCTCATGCTTTTACATTTTATTTTCAGGTTTGGAACACCTTCAAACTCTAACATTGTATCAAAACTGATTTCTAATAATAAATTTTTGGTTGAATCCAAATTCTAAGTATGCATCAAGTCTGCTATATTTTCTGTCCTATCATTTATGCTATATATATTGTATTTCATACTGAAGTTTTTATGATTAAAAAAACATAATTCGTGGCTGCTCTTTTTGTAACTCTAATTTCTAAAATTGTAAAATCTTTTTTCATTTGCCTGTATTTTTACCATTCAAAATTTTTCTAAGTGAATTAGCTATTTTGTTATGTAATTTTTATTATTTTACTATGATAATCTTCTGAATCCTTAACAAATATGAATTAGGAAACATGTTTCATTTGGATAGCTATTGAACGATGTCTAAATACGATTTTGAATCCCAATTAATATCTTATTTTGGAGATGAAAGGGATTGTGGAGTCTCCTTTTGGAGATTATTTTTATATTTAAGTCAATATCATATTGTAATTGTTGGGTAAAGTTTAAATAGGACTAACCTAATTGATTAAATAGCGAGTCCATGAACAATAAGCTTAGAATGAAGAAAGAATCAACGAGCCCATTGAAGCTAAGTCCAAAAATAAAATCTTTCATTGATCAAAAGGAATTGAAATCAAAAGGGCGATCGAACAATTGAATAGCTAAACGGCGGAAGGGACACAGAAAAAATTAGAATATAAGCTCAAATGGCTAGATTTTCTAATGATAAATTAAACGGTTAATCTAATCAAGTGGTTAATTAAACCGAGTAATTAAATCAAGCAAGTGGCTAATATACTCTACAATTAACTTAGGCGAGGATCGTAACTAAGGCCAATTGCTCAGAATTATTATCGATTGTACCGTCTCCAGAAAATCTCACACTCCGTGCATATATTAAGATAGTTGAACTATTTAGTTTTCAAATGGTTTAACTACTTAAATTATAGTCTATTATTTCTCTTTAGAAAACTACTGTAAGCTACCAACATGATTATAAATATATTCATATCTCTTAAAAAACAAGATAGAAGCCAAAAAGTAGGAACAGATCATAAGTTCTCCAAATATTTATTCTTCCTCATATTACGGAACTAAATCTTCCATCTCCCTCGCACATCCTCATAATCTCTCCTTCTTTCTATATTTTAAGAAAATTTATTGATTTGATATATCAGAAAGTGAGTTCTGTATTTTCTGAACTCTTCTTTGATGTTGTGGTATGCATATCCAGATAGAAGATTTAATAGATTAATCGAATTCATTCGAATCACAATCCAAATTCCAAGTACGTATTATTGGCATTGTCCGTTGAAAATGAAAATGAGCCACTCTTTCTTGCCTAGTTTAGATCATACCCACTAAAAGTCCTATATATTTTGAACTCTTCTTTGATGTTGTGGTATGTAGATTCGGATAGAAGATTTAATAATTCAATTGAATTCATTCGAATCACAATCCAAATTCAAGATACGTATTATTGGCATTATCTATTGAAAATGAAAGTGAGCCACTCTTTCTCGCCTAATTTAGATCATACCCACTAAAAGTCCCATTAACTCTTTAATAATATTGGAAAAATGGTGAATATAATAACACATGGACAATCGATCCAACTACTAAAAGATGTCTCATCTCACAGCATCCTCCTAGGAGAAAGCAGCCATGAAAGTGCTCACTTTTCAAAAAGTTTGGATATTGGAGCCTTGATTACTCAAATACAAGACATATCGACAATGTTTAAACTTCTTTCGGACAAATTTGAAGACCTGGCTTATTGAATTGAGATCCTCCAACCACAATCTTCAACCTCAAAAAGGAGTCAGAAGAGAAGAAAATCACCTCAAGGAGGAGCCACTCTCAGCGGGAGATGCTTATGGCTCCTAAGGTGTATAATTGAGTTATACCTTCTCGACTCAAAGGACATCTAAACTTTATGATCACAAAATAGAGTCTAAAGCAACAAAATTTTTGATATACTCCGAAATTCAAATGCCCTTCCATATGGGAAGAAGGGTCATATAGTAGCAAGTCCATAAACCTCATGACTAGGCAAATACTAAGTTTATTTGTCAATTATTCGGAGTTAAGGATATTTCTTAATATAAAAATATTACCTTCGTAATTAAAGTGGAGGAACAAATTAAGAGAATAAAGTAGTAGGTTTTTCAAGGAAAATTTACTGGATGGATGACCCAATAGGATTGAACATCATTTTCTTAAAAATTAAGAGGCACCGACTCCCTCATAATTTCAAAATGATATTATTTGATCCATATAATGAAAGTATAGATCCAATGGATCATTTAGACCATTTTTGCGCACTACTGGGCTCCGAAAGCCGCACTATGAATATATATATATATAATTAAAGGGAGATGAAAGACTCTTATTCTATAAGTTATAACCAAATTTTATTGTCCTACTTCACCTATAAGAACAAGCTAACCAATTCCTGTCCTACTTCACCTACAATTGGAGGAAAAAAAAATAATCCTGACACATTATCAAGATAAGACAAGCTCTTAACGAGGTCCTAAATGTCTTCTAGCTAGATTCAATATGTCTTCTAGTTTTGTTCAAAGAAATCAAGTTCGAAGGTCTGCACTTCCTTCTGATGCTCAATTTCATCATTGGTTGCTTTTTGGGATCTCAAGCAATGGAATTGTTATCATTCCTCTTTTTTCCACCAGCCAATCCCTGGAGATGGTTTGTGCGCTCCGACCTCTTTGCTTTGTTGGTCTCTTCGGCGGTGATATATACTCGGGTTATGGTTTCCATCTTAAAAATTATTTTGGACTCTTACTGAATCAAATATCTAAAAAATTTCCCTGATTGCACGGTCACTATAAGGGAATTCAACTTCAACTCATCGGTTAGCATTGATATTCATTGGGGCTCTGCATTGAACTGGGCCAAGAAACGTTTTAAACTTTCATTTGGCCTTTACCAGATATGAACAAAGTGTCATGATTGTTTTTCTTCCCTCTTGTTGGAAGCAAATTGTGATAAACAATTATCAAGTGACTCCTAAAATATCAGAATTGAATTTGGTGTCAACCGGTAAAACTAAATTCGGGCATCTCTCTTGAGGATTAATGGGAAGTAGAGACACAAGGTTGGATTATTTAGGCACAAAATCCCAACAATGTATGAAAATGATCTAAATGGTCAATAGAATCAGAATTTCCGTTATAGGGTTCAAGGGTTGGCATTTTAAACTTGAGAGGGAGCTAATACATACATCCTGATCTCCCTAATAAATGGCAACCTACCTAGGTCGACTGAATGTCTATTCATGCTTTATCAGAATAGTTGCTACTCGATCTTTCTGTTTCTCTTCTCCACCTGAGATGCGGACGTGACCCTCTTCGCATTGAAGAATATTCTCAACTCCGAATCGTTCAATAAAACATGTGAGACCTATCGGCTATGGACTTTTATCAGAAGAGTGCTACATGAAGTTTTGTCACAAGTTGTAGGTTTTACAATATCTTGGGAATAACGCGGGTTTCATCGTTATGGGCTTTCTTCTGGGGTTCTAAAACTTAATCAACCTTCTAGCCGAGTCTAGAACTTGTCACTCGAGGCTCCTCGGGCTTTGAAAATTTTAGGCTGCAAAATTACCCCTTGGAAGGTTGCCTTCTCCTTTGATTCTTCCTCCTGGATATAGAAGCTTGAGAATTGGAGGATGGAGCCCCAGGTTGATGCCCCTTAAATTAGTTCCAAAGGAACTTGAGAACCTCGGACATGGAATCAACCAGGGCTGCCAATGTCTCTACATTTACATTCGTAGTCGAATAAATATTTCCATTGCTACCCTCTGTTTGGTCATTGTTATAAGAAATGATGTCATTGAGTAGCAAGCTTGATTAGGCCCTAGTATTAACTATATTCTCTCTTTGAACGAGGGGCTTGACTTTCTTCGTTCCCACAAACAGCATCAATTTTGTATCTTAAAAATTTAGATTATCAAACAAATTAGAGAGCCAACTATTTCACTTAAATATTCGCATGTTAATAAGCCTGATATTCATAGTTATTAATCAGAATCCTGTGCACCACAACGAAATAAATTAGAGGTAAAATATATACGAAACTCACTCCATGATATATTATCCGACACTAAAATCAATGATCTTTCTAATAGATATGGAAAGATGTTGAGGAAGAAAATATAGAGAACAAGAGAGAATGTGGATGAGTGTGTGTTTGGAGGGTTATATTCTTTTTCTGTACCCATTTAATTGAGTAGCTTTTCTCTCTCTCTCATCCTTTAGGGGAGAGGTTTTATTTATAGTTAGTGGTACCATTTAATTAATCGACACATGAGATCAATGCTATACATAACGCCACTTCAGATTAGTAATGAGAAGAGTCATTAGCAGTGTTAATGACCGTCTCTATTTAATGATAGGGTCACCAAATTTATCAGTATAACGTTATTTCGATCGCTTATTATAATCTTTTAATATCTGATTGTTCAGGATTTACCTTATAGTTCAAATGTTTAAGGGTTGTTGCTAAATCGGCTTTATGACAATTTTTGCTGGGTCGTTTGATATTTGCGCCTCTTATCCACCTGAATATATGGATGGCCTATTTTTAACTGTACCATCAATATATATATATATAGAAAGAGAGAGAGAGAAACTAAAATTTATAATTTCTCTACAATTTTCAGGCATCATTCCGTCAGCGTAAAATACTGCCCCGTCATTCACTTAATTCATTCTCAACGGAATTCATTTGGTTGACCAAAAGGCTTCCCGAATTTATTAAATTTCTTTCTTTTTATTTTTTAAGATTCTTTAAAACTATAAACTACTGTTTTAACTTTTTTTTTCCCTGTATTTTCAAGAACAGTTCGTTATTTGAAATTGTCAATAACATAAAATAGCTTATAAAAAAACATATTTTAGAAAATTCGCTGGGCAGTATAATATGATTGATGGGTTTGATATCTAGTGGACTAATTTAGGATCCGGCCTCTAAGAAGAAGCACCCAAGAAGTAGCAATACAACGGAAGCTTCACGAAACTTAAGGCCCAAAGCCGGCCGCAAAAGGTCCAAATTGTCGCCGCCCAAGGCGGAGCAGTGTCCTATGGGCCACTGAAGCCTATTGCTGGACAGGCCCGCTAGCGCGGTATAGTCGCTCCAACTCAACGATAAAATTTCAACGACTGCAACTATCAGGTGGTCCCCTATGCCTGTAGAGAGACAACCCACAGGCAGCGATGGCTAACCTATTGCAATAAGAATCTTGGCAACTCAAAGCATCAGGGACAGAAACATGCTATTTGCCGCTTGTAAGCGCAGAGTCAAAGAGCCTAATGAGGACTAATCAACGTCCTCTCTAAAAACTACTGAGCATCCTCTACAGGGGAGGGAAAGGAAAAAAAAAACTCATGGAGGAAGGGGAAGAACTCTAGAGACTAAGGCGAGGAGAAAGGATCTCTCTCTGAGGATTGATCTCTGGGGATCTTTGTAAGGTCCAAATTGTCATTTTGATTATTTTAATATTAATTATAATTTTAAATTAATTGAGAATATTATATATATATATTCAGGAAAGGGGGAAATTAATTAAAAGGGAGAGGAGAGTTTGGTGGTGGCAGGAGGAAGCACGAGAAGAAAAGAAAAGAAAAGAGAAAAGAAAGAGAGAGGGAGAAAGAGAGGGAGAGAGAGAGAGAAGAAAAGAAAGAGAGATGAGGGTTTTTGGCGTGTAGAAAAAGGAGAAGAAGAAGAAGAGGGAAGAAAGATGAGAAAGTAGATGGGGAGAGAGGTTGAGTTGCTGGCTGTTCGAGGTGCGCGCAGAGGACGCGGTGCGTAAGTGGTCAGCGGTGGCCGTGGTAGTCAACAAGATGGGCTCACGTAGGAGTGAAAGAAGGGCAACGGCGCAGGCTTCGCATTGACTAGAGAGAGAAGCGATTGGCGCGGTGGTGGAAGATTGGCGCGATGTTGGCAAGCATCACGGCGGTGGTCTGCGCGGTAGAGAGTTGTGCAGAGAGAGGAGCTGGAGGGGCGGTCGTGTACGCGGCAAGAAGAGAGAAAGCTCTCCGGCAAAGGACGATGACCACGAGCAGACGCAGAGGCAGCGGTGGCTCACGTGTGAGGCACTGGCTGGAGGGTGAGGTGGCGTAGCGCGGAGGAGAGTGAAAGCGTGTTGGTAGAGAGAGAGGCACGGTAGGAGAAAAAACGTGCCGTTCAGGTATTTCGGAGCTTCCTTTCTTTCGATATGCGAAGTAAAAGGTTAAGATAAATATCCGTAAGCCAATTCTTGGTCTAATTTTGTATCCCATAATATTTGTGTATACTTCGGAGATTTTGATTATATGCATGTAATTTTTATATACCCTTTCTATTTATTGTTTACATACATGTAAGTTTTACTGGTTGTTCGGTGGAATTTTCACCATTATTTATAATTTTGGAGGATTTTTGAACACCTAAATAGTATATATGTATATTTGTGTATTTGTATATTGTGTAACCATAAACCAAGCCTTGCATTAATCCTTATACATGCTGTCGGGGGCGGTGTCACTATGGAACCATGGTGGTTCGAGACCCAAGGGATCGTTATATGTGATCTAAGATATGAGATAGTTGGTACCGCTCTCGACGGGAAAGCTTAATCTCGACGGGGATGTATGTAATATGTGATCTCTCTTCCGCGGATAGGAATGTGAGCTTGTCGTAGTTGACCTGCGCCATTGGCCATTTAATGAGAACTATCGTAGGAAATTTATAGAATAATATGTTCGGATATCTTAATATATAACTAAAATTTGAGATTGCACTCAAAGTCGTAGGTGGTAAAATATATTGAGCAAGTTCATAGTCCATGGGAGACAAAGTATATGGATGGCCTTGAGCTGCTGGCTTAAATCGCGGCTGATATAGCCGTGGTTATCGAATAAGGGTAGCCCTTACTCAAGTCAGTATTATGAATATTTGGTTCTCTAATTTCGTGTATGTTTATATTTTTACATGTATATGGATGGAGGATGATTTTGAAAAATATTGATTGGCCCACGGATGGATGATAGGAATGTATCGTATATATAAATATGTGATAAATTCAGAACGTATTTTGATTTATATTTTAGTAAATTAGAATGTGAAGAGTTGAGAAATCATTATTACTATTTTATATTTGTAATATTTAGTAGCGAATATTCTTTATATATATTGAATATTTTTATAATTTAATCTTTCGTAGTATAAAGGGTCAAAACTATTTTCATTAAGAATTACTCAATTTTTTCATCTTTCATGAAAGCTCTACTTTAAATTCGTAAATATTATTAATTGTTCTAGTTGAAAATGTAAATATTCATTGTAGAGTTATTCTTTTTATCTCGATAAAACTATTATAGAAAATTGAATAAATATATTTGGGCATATCTTAAGGTATTATTTGTAAAATAATATCATTATCTAACATCCATGTGTTCAAAAACTGGCATTTGACCAATTTATGAGATATAATATTGATGCGTACTGGATCCAAGTTTGAACAGATTCGGGTCGAATAGTTCATGGGATTTCGATCTCCGTTCACTTAACTTTGGGTCCTGTACACCACAACTTCAAACAAGTGGTCAGGTGACAGTGAGATTTGATACTAATAAAAACACTCCGACGCTCAAGTCGATAATCAACCTTATGAAATGAGAATGTGGATGCAATGGATGCAGTATGAATGCTGATGAGTGTTTATGTAGGTGGGAATGCACTCGTAGGATGAATGGCTTATGTGGTTGCTCGTAAGGAGTAAGACCTCTCCATATAGAGTTAGCTGGGAACTGGTAGCTAACAGAGAGAGTGCTTGAAGGCCCAAGAGAGTTAGAGAGCTTCTGAGAGCTTGAGATTGCTTGAGGACTTTTGCGGGCAAGAGAAGGAATGTGTAGGTGATTCAGAGCATATTCGAGAGCGTGCATTTGACGGGAGCTTCCATGGCCTTTTATAGCGATGACCCTGAGCTACCTTCCTTACGCAGAAGGGTTAGATGCCCGCGCTCTCTTTACTAAGGACCGTTGCATTTCCTAGCATAGGAGTGAGCGCCTTTCTGGCTTTAATGGTCTAAGAGATTAATTTCCTTCCTTCTACGTTTTGTAACTACTAGGGTTTTCATCAGACAGCATATAGATTCTAGTGCCTTCCTCTCGGGATGCGTACTAATTCTAGAGGTGACCATTACAGTGGAGCTTGCCTTCTTGGAGATCTGAAAAATTAGGATAGATGACCGTTGTGGCTATGAGATGAACACATGGACCAATTAATGCTTGGGCTGCATGCGTCTTGGGCCTCAATTGGTCTACTGGCCATCTCTTCGGTCAATGGAAGTGTTGACCTTTCTAGGCTTTAATGGGCCGTCCTACTCTTGGGCCTCTACCGGCCCACTTGCTCTTCATCTGATTAACGGCAGCATTGACCATCCAGGTAGAATTGGGCTGTTGTGGATTTGGGTTGTTTCCTCCTTCGTGGGCCAGCCATCA
>JAOVVI020007680.1:0-14708 GCA_028571085.2 Nepenthes alata
AATGTATTTTAAGTTAAATTGATAATATGTTAACTTACCTATGGTATGAGCATAAGATCAAAAAAATTCAAGAGGGTTTTATTTTAGAGTCTTTTTAAGGTCAAGTGTGTATGAGTTGATACTGAAATATGATGAATTAATCTGCACTTCTAAAATAGTATAAAATGGTAATAGGTGAGAGTTTGACATCAATTTTGATAAAAATTTTGATATATGTTTGTATTTGCTTATATATATCGTATTATATTAAAGTCAGGTTATTTTTAACCGTAATTATCTTGTTTTAACCCTAAGTTTTGTCTTTATTGTTAGTATGGCATTTTTGCCCATTTAATATTGTATTTTTTCTTTTCAAAAAAAATTTCAGATAGCCCACCATATGTGATGGCATAAGTATGATAGTGTGTGTACCTTTTATATTCCTCGTAGAATATTTTTTTTTTTAAATAAGTAGATAATAATATTAAATACTGAATTTAGCTAATGGCATGTAAGCACAACAAAACCTCACCCATATCCTGTTTTGGACCGGTGGTATTGGTTGACATTCTTTGAATAACCTTAAATAATATGACATTTTATTTATTTAAACAAATAGGTGAATAAACAATATCAATAAAATGTCTTTAAGACATTTCTCCTTCTGAACCATTGGTGAGTTGAGGTCATGCTAAGTAGTAGGCACAATATTTCTTCGGTAGGGAAATACTACGCATTGCTTTCTGTTTTGGGTTTATTTTTTACACTCTGGGTAGTACCAACCGTTTCAAGGGAAAATGATGAAAATAAACCCCATTGCCGTATAACTCTTTCTTAAGAATCACACAGTTTCATTTTCCTGCAGTAAAGACTTTCTTTATCTGATCTAATAACATATAAAACCTTGACCAGGAATATGGCAAAAAGATATAAGCTTGAATAAGTTGGCATAAACAATAATCCAATAACAATACAAAGCTAGAGCCTATTCTCATAAAACAGAAGACCGACCTTGTATTTCGACATCTATAACGGGAGCACAACGGCCTCTAGCCATGCGCCTTGTCTGTTGGCTTAAAACCTCTAGTATCATCAACATGGGGAAGGAACAGGAGTCAAAGCATCAATTTTATTAGCTGTTAAATACTCCTCGAATCTACATCATTCCAACATTTACATGACAAATTAGCACACTAAAACAAAACCCACAACAAAAATAATGAACTTCTTCCAAACAAAAACTGCGAAATACAAATCAACCAATACACAGGCATCCCCTCCTCTTCCCTTCAGCTGTTAATTTGTAACATTATAAGAGATTTTGACAATTACAGATACTGGAATGTTTACAGTATGACCTTGATTACCAAAGAGTCCTATCCTACCAAAACTTGCTGCTGTGCTATTCGTAGAAGCAGTTAAGGTTATATTAAGCAACTGTCTTTCCCCAGCTGCTATGAAGAAGTGAGTAGGAGCTATCTTGATGGCAACTCCGAAAGGGGCGCTCCAACCGACGCTGTACGTCTCGTTCATGGCAGCGACGTTGGTGACTGTTCTTTGGACAAGTCTAGTTTGGTTTAGTTTGGATATTGTAATAGAAGGGAAATTCAAGTCGGCACCGCTCATGGAAGAAATCCCACAGTTTTGATCAGTGTAGTTCAAGACCACCGCTGCTGAGCCATTGATATTACAGAGGAATGAAACAAAGTCTTCATAGCCTGCAACAATAAACCACCCCACAGTTCTATTTTGTTCTCTCTTTTTTCTTTTTTGATAAATTATGGTTAAGGACAAAACGGACATTTACACAAAATGGAGCAGAATTTTGGACTTCGAACAATAATGTGTGCAAAAAGTAAGCTTTACAAATATAAGAATATTTGGATAAGTTGAGTTATTATGAAAAATTAGATAAAATGATGATAATATTTGTAAATATTTAGAAATTACTCTTAAAGAAAATAAGATGAGAAAAGGATGCCTATAATGATTTCACACATTTAGCCCAAATGAAGCACATGCAAAAAAATGTGAGCTGTGATGGAAGAAAAGAAAAGAAAAAGTAAAACTGTAAATGGTTTAATTATAGCTGAAAATATTGATCGTTATGTATCGGTATGATCCCTTCAAAACCAATATGTATTGGTATTGGATTCCCAATATTGATTTTTTTTTATACCTCAACAAATTGCAATGCTTCTGTATAAACTGAAACAGTTGATTCGGCCAATATAATGGCCAATACAACCGATATATCAGTTAATACAACCCTATTAGTTTATAGCTTTTAAAATCTTTTTTCCAATATATTAACTGATATATCTAAAATTATATATATTATTTAATATGTCAAATACCGATATAACTGCAACAATATCAATATAGACACCGATATCAACACCAATATTTTAATCCATATTTTAAACTCATTTATGCACTCAAAAGATATTATACCAAATCGAACGGAATAGGGAAAGCTAATTCAGATAGGCAATCCTACTTCATGAGGCTCAAGATTTGGTTGTTGTGTTGTAAGAAATTATTTTTTCTCTATTTGATTTCCCACTTGTCAAGGATAATCACAGGGAAAAACAAGTGGTCAGATTGTACTATTTCTTTGAAGACCATTTCTTGAGACCAACATTTCCTATTTTTCCGATTTCTTTCTGTTTTTTAAAGAAGAAAAAATGACGTAAGCACAAGGTCACATTTCTTGACCATCCTTTAGTGAATCAATGCATCCCATGCAACGAAGGTTGATGCCTAAGGTAATTAAATTTCCTACTATGTGAAATTTGATTGCCCAAATCGTAATCATATTCATGCCACATATGTTGTCTATAAACCTACCAATGGGAAAAAGCATTTGCACAATAAATCACAATGCATATCAGGATTGATCAGCCATAATTTGACTGTGTTACCAGTTCTATTTTCACAATAACCAAATCACAAAGGATCTGCTACTTGCTGACTCTTACTCTTATTCCAACACATCAAACTCATACTACCATAAAGGAAATCCATTTTTCTGGGCATAATAATCCTTCTTGCTATGAGAAAGCAAATGATAAGATGGAGGGGAGGGTAGTAGAAATATATCTACAGTTATCCACCAAAGATTAGCACATTGAATTCGAAAAACCTTTATCGAAGTTACGTTAGTCGGTATACTTACTTGAATAAAGAACGAGACCAGGATCCAATGCTGCGGTTGCATTTACAAATCCACTGCCCATGTCAAAAGGAGTTGCTGGAGACTGGTTTGCATCAGGGTTGGCATAAGCACGCTGTGCCATCATCGGCCCACCATTCTTGTCAAGAAGAGAGGCTGTTGTAGAAAGTACTGATCCAATAGCTGCAGGGCTGAAGCTCGGAAACTTCTGCTTGATTAGCGCTGCAAGTCCAGCAACATGGGGTGCGGCCATGCTTGTACCAGACATCATCGCAAATCTCTCTCCTTAAAGAAGTCAATAGTTTAATTTCCGTTTAATGGCAGTCATAGTCATAAATTTGATAATGTTGCAAATAAGCTGATTCTTCCCAGTTCATGACTCAAAAAGCAGATTGTTCATAGTTTAAGATATTATCACTACCTTGAAATTCAACAGAATCAGCGCCAAGTGAACTCCAGGCAGCCCACACAAAATTTCCAGGTGCAACTATGTTTGGTTTTAGTATGTCTGCATCATCAAGAGAGTTATCCTCTGGATCAGGTCCTCTGGCAGAGTAGTACATGATCTTTGGAGCAGAATAGCTGTAGCTTGCCTTTAGTCCACCTGAAATGCTAGCAACAGCTCCGAATTTAATGATCTTCTTTGTGATCCTGTCTCTCTCCAAAGAAGCATTGTAATACTCGAGCAAAATCTGGCAGAATAAAATATGGAAAATAAATAACATTATTGCAGTGAGACACCCCCATACTGATTTTTTTTCCAAAGGAAAAGCACAGAAACAGACATTATCTTGGTGTTTCACACAAGTTTGCCCGTGGATGACTGAAGTGAAAAATTGGACCTCCCATAAATGACATAAAGCTATTAATAAAATGTGGGGGCATTTTGCTTCTCATGCCCCAAGTTGAAGTAACTCACCATCTATCAAAAAAGGTAAATTTGGAACAACCCACTTAGGCCAAAATGATTCAGCCTTCTATTTTTGGTGAGTTATAATAACATATATCATAAATGAAAATATCAATATCGATATCAGTATCAGTTGCAATCATATTAGTATCTGACAAATCTAATAATATGAATATATCATAAGCCAAAAAAAAAATTGAGAATTATAAATTGTCAGGCAAATATTGGACATATTGACCGATATATTGTGTTAATACAATTACATATTGTGATTTTGTTGTTATATCATAAAATTTCAGAAACGGGGTGGGGGGAGCTAACACCGATATATATTCTATGCAATAGATAAAAGTTGAGAATGTACAAAATAACGCTCCAAATGAGCTTAGCCCAAGGCATATTGCGAGGCCAAACCCAGGGTCTTAGCTTTTAGAAAATACCATAAGAGATGACATGAGAACCAAAAAGATGAAGACAAAACAGTGAAACCTTACAAAAAGGATGGCCCAAACCAACAAAATGACAGTCGGCAAGATTCACCCTAATTGCTTGATTGATGGCTAGAAAAAACTTACAACTTGCTCTGAAGTCATTCATCTAACGAACAAGAGATGATGTTACAATCTCACATAACCTAAGAGATGATGGCCCAAACCAACAAAACGACAGTCAGCAAGATTCACCCTAATTACTTGATTGATGGCTAGAAAACACTTAACAACTTGCTCTGAAGTCATTCATCTAACCAACAAGAGATGATGTTACAATCTCACATAACCTAAGAGAGCCCCATCCCAGCCCAAGGATTTCCCCATAGGGGTTGGAATTCTAAAGGTCATATGGATTCTAAAGGTGTTTTTGTTCATGGTTCCCCTACTAAATAGCACTTATTCCCACAAAGTAGTTTAGCTTCTAACAGTCTCAATTGAGTGGGTCGAGTCCATTTTTCACAACCCATGTTGAAGTAACTCACCATTTGTCGAAGGAGATAAATTTGGGCCAAGACAACTAGATCCAAAATGCTTAAGCATAGTTACTTGGAGATGGATGGCTAACACCTAATACTTGATCTGAAGCTATGCGTCTAACCAGACATGAGATGTCAGAGTGCTTGTGCATGTGAATTCATCCATAATGTTGTGTTTCTTTCTTCAGTTTATTTTTTTCATACATCACCTTGGAATCATCTGCAGAAGGAATCATGATGCTCGGTATATCCATAGGAGTTGGGTTCATTTGAAGCCCAATCATGAAAGAGTCCATGTAAAATATAATTCCAGCTGCACTAAGGTTTTTGGCTGTTTGAAGAGCTTGGTTGACAGTGGACACTCCAAGAACAAAACGCACTGAATAGCTACAGATCAGCAGATTTCCCTCCACAAGATCCTGACTCAGAATACTTGCATCTTGGCATTCACCCACATACATGTCAGTCACGGACAAGGAGTCATTGTTCAAAGCATGCTCAGCAGATAACATTCTGTATGACGTACCTTCTTTTGTCCCAGCTGCAAAAAGGGAAGACAAGCATCACAATAAAATGGAAAAAGTTGTCACAAGTACAAGAAACAAAACTCCAGGAAAAAATTCCCTTGGCTTCTAGACTTAGAAGTCTTATTGACCAACTTTCCATCTTAACTGTTACATAATCTATCACAAACATGGGAATCACAACTTTTATCAGGAAATAATGCTATAGCATGGCAAAATTGCAGATAAAAGATGATCAAACTTTAAAACATTCTATGGGGTAAAAAAACATAGTTTCACCAGCTAACATACATGTTAACAGTATCAGTACAATGGCCTATACCAGAGCTAATCAATTTGTCTTTGAAGAAGTGGAGAGAGTGTTCCCATTAAATGAATCACACAAGAAAAGTGCTGAACTGAAAAACTGGATCAGTTATTTGTGCAGAATCATTGGTTTAACCTGCCTAGGAAGATGAATTAGTTGAAGTCTTGCTTCAGTTTCTAGCCTACAAACTTGAATCAGTTACTCTTTCACAATTTAGCATTAGAGACATTTTAGTATTGTTTCTTGCTCATCAAATACAGATTTTTTCTTTCCTATTTCATTCTGTTATTTTTTCAGGGCAGACTTTTTGATTAGTATCATATAAGGTGATAGAGGACTTTAATCCCTCTTCTTCTTCTTCCATCTTGTGTAGGCTATTTCAATAAATTCACTCTATCAAACTGATTTAGATTAAGTTCCCATGAACGTGGATAATTTCAGCGCATCAAATAGGAGAAGGAACACAGAATGTAGGCAAGCATGGAACTCAATGTGATAGGGTAGGCATCATTTAGTATTTGTGCTCATTACTCAAATTCAAGAAATACTACTATAATGTCCTGACTTCTTCAATGATACTGTCTGCATTTTCTCAGTGATATTGACTCAGCATCCTCTTACAATCAATATGACATCAATATACAATATGTATGTGTATAAATCACTGCATCTTTTCTAAAGTCAGGCAGGTGAATATTGCATTCCAAATAACTATTCTACAATATTTCAGAATGAACAATCAGAATCACACTCTCTGGTGGGAAGCAAATATGATTTCTTTGGTTTAGATTGCATTCCTCACTGTAGAGATATCTTGATAAGGTTAACACCATTTTCCAAGTGATACAAATTTTTAAAATTCCTCAAAATGACAATGGTTTTTGCACTTCATTTTCCCACATGAAGCCTTTGGCATTGCAACCACATATAATGAATCTACAAACCACAAATTGATGGAAGCATGAGCGATATTAAATAGTAAAAACAATGTGGAAAGTTCCAAAAACTCACGTGCAAGCCCTACACCAGAGATGGTGACATTGTTGCCAAGAGTTATAGAGTTACTATAGACTCTATCATGAGCAGCAGCACCAACTGTGAAGATCCATGGACTGAAAGAAGAAATGCTTCTCGGAGATGGACCAGTATTGCCAGCTGCTTGGACAACAAAAATACCAGCCTTTACAGCTGTCAACAAAGCCATATCTATGGGATTGAAAAAGGTGGCAATTCCTGGAGGGCGCCTATTGGGCGTGATTGACAAGCTTATAATGTCAACACCATCCTGCGCTGCCTATGAACAAGCAACAATGATTTCAAACTACTATATAGTGTGTCATGAAATCCATTTGTTATAATTGGAGCAAATGAGTTGACAGTAATAAAATTCTGGGAACTTTTCTCTAATTTTGCATGAGGCTGAATCCATTTCTTGGGGCATAGTCCATATAACACAACTTTTGCCTCTTGCAGCTTAGCACTCTAAATATGTGAGATGAAATTTTTATCCAATTATTGCGCAAGCAAATAGTCAAGCATTTTAGATCTTATGCGATTTGATAGTTGTGCTTATCAAAATTATCCATTTGAAAAGAGAATAGGGTCCCATCCTTTTCCCAACACAATGCACCTTCTCCATCCTGCAGGTTCAAACTAGCTCAATAGGTAAAGTTCCATTGGACATTTAAGGAGACCTGTGATGAAATCCAGCAAGCATCAAGTTTTTTTTTTGGGGGGGCGGTGGAGAGGAATTTTCAGTTTTGGGCTGTACTCAATATTATAGCCCTTATGGATGGAACAAGAAAAAAGGAATGCCTATCCTGTGATTGTATTACTTAATCATATAAGCACATGCACATGCACATGCATGGGATAAATTAAAACGGTACAAGATAGCTTGCAAGCTACTAAGGCTTGATTTGGCAGAAGACTTGATTAACTAGAAAGAATTCAAGCTCAAGTCCAACTCGCGCTAAAGTCTCGTGAATACATCTCAAGCTTTGTGAAGTTCAGATTGTAGGCTCACAAGTCTATTTGTGCAAGGAATCTTAATAATGTTCTTTTTTTACGCATTACATCTATTGTCTTTAAAATTGTTATAATGAAAAGAAAATGTTCCATCTGTCCCATTCCCATAAAAATATTTGCAATAATCATTGAAAATTTTCAAAGTAATTTTTCTATACTTTTTATAGAATTTTGAAAGTCAAACATGAACATACATTATAGGGCGCAGCCAACTCTAAAAGAAAAGGCATGCCCACCTCACTTTCTCATATTTGCATTTTGTAGCTTGGTCGATGTCAGTAGATTCTTTTTACCCATCCCTAAAGTAGACAATGTTTGCGGAAGCACATTCATTGGTAGTGTTAATTAAAGGTGATCTTGGTTTGCATCTGTTAGCATAAAAAATGTGGTCCAGTGTACAATTATCCCACAATGTAGGGTAGAAAGGGCCAAATGTACAGGTACCCTTGGCATTGCATTTCTACCGCTTATTAAATAGATATGAACCAGCTATCCAAAGATATACCCCTAGCTAGATAAGATTGCTTGCAAAATGTAAAGAACGAAAAAAACTTTCTTAACTGATCTAATTGTAACTGGTCTGCCAAAAAAAATGATTCAATTGAGACTGTTTTTTTAGTTTAAAATATAACCTCTAGATCACAATGGAAGAACTTCACCATTATGACAAGGCTCACCAATCAATGTCATATTGAAATTGACACATATTAAGTTGAATTCCTACATATCATATTTTGTATATCTTTAGATACCTGTATCATGTGTAAGTTCCTTGGAAGTTTGTGATATAATTGCTGTGAGGTCTCAGAATACTTTAGTATATAGTTGTATCTCACGAGGCAGGGGTGTGGTGATCGTTCTTCCAACCCACTGTACTGCTTCCTTTAGTGGTCATGCATCTGCTTTGTTCCTTTGAACCCCTCAGTTAGAGAAGTTTCTAATCATCACTCAATTCGACATTGAGTATTGTCAAACCTCCATTTGACATTTTGATTACCAGTTGACAATTTTTTCCTTAGATATGAATTTCAAATATATTTTCTCTTTTCCATACCCTTCTTATATCCCATGATATGGAGCCTTGGGCAATGGATCACCCCATGTTTAATGTTTATTTTTTTATATATCTAGGTAAAGAGAATTCTCTTTTCAACAACTTGTAGCCCTAACAATCAGAATGGAAACTAAAGATCTATTGTATTTCAAATTTGAAAAAACAACAAAACATAGGCAAAACAATGTCATAGAGCTGTGGAATTTACAGTCCCCAAAACTTGCAAAAGTGGGGAAAAGTAACAATTAGGAAGGACTTCTCTTGCATAAACAGTGATGCAAAAAAATTAGTTGTGACTTGTTGGGACTATAGGCAACAGGAAAACAAATATTCTTTCCAGCAAATCACAAATGGCGCAACTCCACCAGCCACACACACACCCCATAAAAAAGAAAAAATAATAATTATGTAATAATCCAACTAGATGTACCTGGTCAATTGCTGCAACGACATCAGCAGCGAAGCCTCCAAAGCTCTTGTAAAGTGCCTTGTAAACAGCAATGCTGGAATAATGGCATGTGGTTGATACATTTCTCTCAAAGCGAATGAAGAACTAGGTTTATGTTGCATTAGTAAAATCATTGAAGGCTGACAAGGTAATAACATGCTTCATAAAATGGTGCCTTTTGGGGATATTTACCATCCACGCACACATGCATGCATAAACAGAAGCAAAGCCACAAAACATGTAAGGAATATTGCAATTTGATGTGATTCAGGTCACCTGGCTTACTCCGAGGATGAAACACAAACTATTAACATCCATAAAGCAGATTATGTAATGAGTTTTCATTCAAGCCCTTCCTCTTCATTTGAGCCTACCCACCCAACCATCAATAACTTTGTAAGAGTTTTCATTCATAAAGGAGATTGCTAAAAGTATTGCAATGACATAAGGAAAGAAACGGATTGGGGCTATTTCATATTAGTAATTATGTAAATGAAATTTTGGCACAACAATAAGGTGGCTTTGTCGGAGTTGGAGAACTGGCGTCAAACCACAGAAGTAATCTCGCATCATAGGGATGATGTTGCATATATCTAACATCATAGGGAAGCCTCATAAAGCGGCTACACTTTGAGTTATTTAGATTTGTGTTATAGATTTTCTGATTGGTCATCATATTTAATCCCAGAATACTATCACATAAAAATCACATTTTCAAGCATAAAAGTTTAGTTTTATCAGCCTTTCATGGTAGCGTTCCCACTAAAAGAAAGACCAGTTATGCAATTGATTCTGTCGAAACAATGTATTCAGCAATGAGGACTTCAACCTAATCAGACAGAAGCCACTAGGTTGTCGCAGCAACACGAAAAATAACAAGATGAATTAAAGACGAACGTAATATAAGGAGACAAGGGTTCAGGTCAGATAAATTACTGGGCACGAGGAGCCATTCCACTTGCATTCCCAAAGTGATGTCCGGATACTATAACTGGAATCCCATGGTTTCCTGATGCGATGGAAGCTGTATGGCTGCATGCAGGGACATAATAATATTAGATCAGATGATGTTGCTTTGAATACAGAAGCATCTAATTTGTACAAGAAAATTAGCGTTGCCAACAAACAAGTAGTAGTGGATTTAGAAGCGAAGTCACAATTTGTCCACCACATTAAAGAAACTATGACGCAAAGCAAGAGAACACTTACGTTCCATGGCCATCACCATCAAATGGGGACGCATAGTCCTGGCTCGCATTAAATATTCCTCTGGTTATGGCAGAAGCTGCGAAATGGCGGGCCCCAATAAGCTTTCTGTTGCAGGACCCAGAAGGAAAATCCCTGGTAACCTCACATATACCAGAGAAGTGTTGTGGAATTGGATATGCATTTTTGGATAAATTATCTGCAAAGCTAGGATGTGTTGGATCAATTCCAGTATCAATAAATCCAATAACAATTCCTTCCCCAGCAGAATCACATCCACCTTCCACTACCCATGCTCCTTGAGGGAGGCCAAGAAACTGAGGCGTATGTGTGGTTGCAGTTCTAACAGAGAAATCAAGTACCACATTTGCCACTTCTCCACTTCTTGAAAGTTTATCCGCCTAAAAAATCAACAAAATGAGAACTCCAAATTCGAACTTACATGTACACAATCATAAAATCATCTTTTTTTTCTTTTTCTTTTTCTTTTGCATTAATCAGAAGATGGTAGGAGTTTGCGATATTAACATGGGTAAAGCTTACCCATCTTATAAGCTTGTATTAAAAAAAAGGCAGCTTGGTGCATTAAACTTTGGTTATGTGCAGAGTCCGAATAAGGGTCAGACCATCTAGCTTCTATTATACACGATCATATATTGCATTATATAAGAAACCGCTTTAACGACTCAATTTTGTGGCCATCAGTCACATGGTGATGATCACGGTTGCACAAAGGCTTTCCTTCCATTATAAGCTTGCATAGGAATTTATGATGATGGGAAATTTTGGTTTGCACTTTTGAAATTGACGGTCCAGATAATTAATTAAAGTACATACTAACTGCAGTTAGTATATACCTGTTGAGGTGTAACAAGCACCGCAAATCCATTGATCAAGTAGTGATAGCTATATAGCTTCATATATTTCTGCCCTCTCAACACCTTCCTCAACAAAGAATCATGCACTCGTGAAATATAAGAAAAATTGCGAGGATCTGATCTCGAGGCATTCCTGAATCAGATAAACTAAACGCATTATTTAGATAAATGTGAGCACTAGAGCTGCCAGCAGAAACCAAAAATAATAATAATAACAAAAAAAAAGGTTCTCTTTTTTCCTAGCCTGAAGAGAAATTTTCTTAACAAGAGAAGAGTCTACAGGATAATGCAAAACACTGTTTATTTAAAAGAAATAATAGGAAGAAAATAAGAAAAGCCTCAGGAATATTGCAGAGATAAGTGTTGTTGGGAGAAAATGCTAACCAACAGAACAACAAAACAGCCCCAGGAAACAGAGAATCTTCACGGGTGAGGACAAGAAACTTTACCGTTAGACATATGCCGTATGCTCATCCAATCAGTAATTCAAATTTTTAGCTTCAAAAATTAATTTAAAGTAGCATAAAAGCCATTTAATTACCCACTATACAACTTGAGTCATAACCGCACAGAAAAAAAAAAAAACAGGCATACAAATTTAAACTCCAAAATGATAATGAAGTCTCAAGATTTTCACAGAAAAGAAATATGAAGAAAGCAAAAGTAAAAAAAGTAATACCCTGGGTTGCGAAGTCTGCTTAATCTAGGAGCTGGACCATGTTTGGAGCCAGAATTCCCTTTCCTGAGCTCATCATAGAAATGAGAAGTAGAGACTTGTCTGAGAGTAACAATATAAACAGCAGAAACTTCACCGGAAGAAGAATCTTGAGAAGAAACTCTCATAACCATATCGAGACTGAGGACAACCAACAATAAATGGACCAAACAGCTCTTCAACATTTTTAGGAATGCCTAATTTTTTAAAGTAATTACCAAGTGCGCACAGATTTAAGCACCAGAACAGTGAAAACCAAAGACTTTTTTCAACACTGATCCAAGATTCTTAAGCCCTTGAGTTTTCCTGAAGTACCCATTTGGGTTGCATGTCCCAGAACGAGGAAAACGCCACACTCATTTTTGAAAAGTGAGAACTTCAATGGGATGAAGAGCCGTGAAACCCCATCAGACCTCCTCGATTTAGAGTGTAGGAGAGAGAAACTGGCTACTCTACCCCTTCTGCTTACGCGGTACACTTCCAGAGAAGCTAAGGCCCGGGCCGGAAGGGAGGTGAGGAAGAAAAGAGCGGAGCAGCGTTAAAGCTGGGGAGAGAGTTTCTGCATAGCCTCTCGGCCGTTGTGCAGTGTGACGTCGAATTTTTTGTTTTAATCCTTCGAGTGTACATAACGTTTCTTTTGTTTTATAAAGTCAGTGGTGGGGGCGTGCAAGGCACGTGCCTTCTACCCTCCTTTTTCACCCTTTTTATTTTCTTTTTTTAATGTTGTTGTAGTTACTAATGAAGTTATTTATGAGACACTTTTTAATATTTTTAAAATATTTATAATAATATAATTATTTATTTATTTTATATATTAATACATTTATGTTAAAAAATAATAGATAGATATTATATTATTAATGATATTTTTAAAATGATAAATATTTTCAAATTTTGCCAAATATTTTTTGAACATATAATATATATAAATTTAAGATATTTTTAAATAGCATACTACTCTATTTATTAATCTATTTTTGTTGCGTTCCTGGTCCGCGGTTGTCTGTACGGATTAGGGAGCCGCCGGATTCCGTGTCACTCTAAAGCGTTCGGAGGAGGGTTTGATCCCCGTCTTTATTAACCTGGGACCTACACAACACAATCAATGAACAAGAGATCAGAGGCCGACGGGGGGCTATCCCCCGTCGGTACTCCGACGCTCATGTCAGATATCTTTCGCAATAAACGAAGGAGTACATGCTAAGCTGTAGTGATGAGGGGAGTGCGAGAGGGATGTACCTGGAGGCGTGAGCTCCATGGATATGCCCGTGGAGGGTAGCTTACCCGTGCGCCTGCGGAGGGCGGCTTAGTGAAAATCTCTCTTGGGGGTGCGCCCGCAGAGGGCGGCTTAGTGAAAATCCCTCTTGGGGGTGCGCCTGCGGAGGGCGGCTTAGAGGTGTGCTCGCAGAGGGCAGCTTAGAGGTGCGCCCGCGAAGGACGGATTAGATATACGCCCGTGGAGGGCGGCTTGGAGGAGACCCTGCTTTTGGCCCGGACAGCGTGCCCGTGAGCAGTGAGCAGGTGGTGGGAGGCCTAGCTCCCGTGGTGCACCGCTGTGGGTGGCTAACGTTCCCGTTATCTGAGAAGATGTTGGGTCGGAAAATTGAGCTTGCTCTTGCTGGTGGAAGTGAGGCGATTCTCAGTTCCCGCTTGTTCCTTGCTTTGTGAGCTTGTCATAGGGTGCAGTTGAGGATCTTGAGTAAAGAATTCGGTGCCCAGTTCAAGAGTCAGCCCAAAAGATCCGGAACCTGTGGGATGTGGGAGCTCTTATAGGCTCCCTCCCATTGGACCCTGGGCGTCCAGGTGTCCACTGTGTGGGTTCCTTTGTCGCTGGTCGCTATCCTAGACCGCCGGTCACGCCGGTTGTCCTTTTGTCGTAACTGACACGCTACTGGTATTGTCGACCACGCCTGGTTTTCCCGGGAATGGGGATTGGTTGGCCGCTTGCAGGCGGTTGCGTGAGCCGCTGCCACCGCGCCAGCTGCGCTCCTTTTCACAGGCCCTGCGCCTTCTGGTCAGTCGGCGTATTAAATGCCTCGTAAAGTCCCGTTGCTCTCTGTCAGCGTCGCTCTTCCAAGCGCTTTGGTTGCTGGGTTGGGCTTTCCGTTTTACGTGAGCCTGACTGCAAACCTTTTGGGCCGCGAGGTTCTTCATGGGCCAGACATGGGACCCAACACTAGCCCCCCATGCCGGGGCTGGCTAGTGGTCGGGCCGGTCATGTCCCTTGGGCCCATTCTCGGACTCCTAGGCCTTCTTCGTTCCACAACGTCACCTTTTATCGTTTCCTGAGTTCGTGCCTTCCCTAGTAACCAGGGCAGGCTTCTCAAGCGCTGCCACGACTTGTCACTTCCTCAGGCGAGATTTGCACGCCTGGGGTTGCTTCTGACTAGGGGTCTCTCCTGTTTGGTGAAAGACGTCTGCTGGTGGTTGCGTCGTACTGGACAGGAGGACGATCTGCGCCTTGCTCATAAATAGGAGGAGTGCCCATGCTAGTGGAGTTCATCCCATACCAGTCGG
>JAOVVI020007681.1:0-14707 GCA_028571085.2 Nepenthes alata
TTGTTTGATTTTCTAACTTTACCCATCACGGCATCTGTCGGTTGACAATTTGAAGCTCATTGGTTTAGAAATCAACTAAAATGGTTTCAAAAATTAAATTGCCATTGACATATTGGGTCGCCACATTTTCGAATCTGTTCATCAAAATACTTAAAATATATTTGTACATATAAGTATTATATTATTATAAAAAAAGTAATAAAATTAACAAAAAAGCATAATGTATTGGATTTAAATTAAAATACAAATTTTCCACTTCTATACTTGAAGCAGTGAGTGATTCTCTTAGTTGGCTAAGTCAGCGGCCTCGATCCTTGAGATTGGGTCAGCCTCTATAATTTGGCGTTAGGTGCTCGGTCACAATGCTTTATCTCGTCCGCTTGGCTTTATAGGAATGACCGACTTACTTTAGTAATTTTATATCTTTTAATTATTAATTAATACTATAAGTTAATATAGTAATTTTTAATGTAAATATTAATATATATCTTTTAGCAAGTGCTAAAGGATGGACTTTATGGGTTATACAAAAAATTAATCATATTATTAATTAGAAAATCTTTTTTTATAATAAAAAAAGTAAAATATAATTAATAAAACTTAGATATAAAAGCACGTGTCTCACATTTTGGTCGTAGTGCGTGGGCCCTACCCCTCAATCAACCGTTACCAACGGTCACGCGCTGTGACTATCGTGGGATTACCCGCCTGATCGAGAAAAGTTGCGTACCTTACGTGATACACGTTGCAGTATCTTATCACGTCTCGTGATGCGCGTGGCTAGTGATAGTTATGTGACACGTTTCAGCTTGCGCAACGTGCGTCCACCGCCCGATCCGCTGCATCAAGCAGAAATCACGACTGATCGCCGGAATTCCTTATATTTCGATATATGAACCGCCGGAGCCTATGGCCCTCTCGTTCTCCGAGGAGCGGAGGTTTCCTCCATAGAATGGAGTGGTAGGAGGGAAGAGAGGGGAGGATTCGGACCTGAGTAGTTCGTCATCGATGGGAAAGAATAGCGACCTGTCAGCGAAGTCATCGGATGCTGACGATTCCAGCGAGTATGAAGTTCAGAGCATTTAGAAAGGACCTTCAGACACTATGGATGCTTTGGAGAACGTCGTGTTAGTGAAGTAGGTTTCTCTCTCTTCTCTCTTTCTGGCTCTCTCGTTCATCTTATAGTTTCCTCCCTCAGTAATGACTCTAGTAACCTTCAATTTGTATCGTAAAGATGGAGCAGATTAGAAAGAACAGGCGATTAACAGAACTAAAATATTCTCACGCTTCTTCAGTTGCAAAACTGGAATTAGAAACAATTCCGGTCGGTGCAATTGTAGCAAAGAAGGATTTTGTGAATTAGAACTTTTGGTGACGGTGCGGCTCCGATCGGAACCCGCTGGGCCGCCGACCTGAAGAAGCCTCCTCGGTTCCCTTTGTTCATGTCCGGCCCGATCGGGGAACAGAAGCCATGCCGTGATAGAAAAGACGACCAGGTGAGAACACGAGCACCTGTCTCCAAGGAGTTGTCCCCAAAAGTCCAGATTTAAGCCCAGGTCGTCGCAAAACGGGCTGACAATTTTGAACAGGACATAATCACCATATCATGAGGTGATATAGTCATCACCATACCGTAAATACGTTTCTGCTTAGAAATTATTTATTTAATTATTTTTATGATGGGTATTCTTAACCTCAAACTTATAAATACTTTATTGATCTTTATTTACGGCAATCTTGAAAAAAAAAAAAAAAGTGCCAGAAGCTATATTTCCTTTTTCCATTCTTCCTCATTTAATCTCTAGAAATCATCAAACACATTTATAATTAAAAAAAAAAACTAGTTAAAGAATTAGCCTAGTCAATAAAAATGAGCCACTTTCAACAAGAGAAATGTCAGTGACCTAGAGGTGAAACAAGAAATAAGTGCTAAACTTTAAAGAGCCTGCATAACACTGCACGAAATCTAATTGGGGCATCATTTGCCCGACAATTGATCATAGCAACCCAAGAAGAAAGTGAGATTCTACTTGACCGGTGTCGAGATCTTGCTAAGGGCAAGTTTTAGATCTCATTCTCTACAAAGATGGAATACTTCTTGGTACAGAGACCGAATACTTCTCTACACAAAGATCGAAACATTTTGACACAAAAAGATCAAGCATTTCCCTGCACAGAGGTCGAATAATTCCTGGTACATAGGCCACGAGAGATTGGATTCCAAAAGGCTACACCGCTCCCACCGAGCCTGTTAGACCACTTGGAACCTCCCGACATAACCAGCCCAGAAACAAGAGTTATGGGGTGAGATGCAAAGATTTGATTATCTCTTTCCCTTCCTGGCTTTTCCCAAGCATATATTGACTTAGGTATCAAAGGGAATAATTTGGCAACAAAATCCAGACCTCCTTCACATTATCGTTGGTGATGCACAGGATTAGGGTTGTTACATTCCAACCCGCCTTAGGTGATCACTACCCCAACTAAAATCTTGGTTTAGGTGCGTATTAAGAACACTAAATTCACTTCTAGTATACATACCAGACATTCTTTAGGAAATACATTTGTGTGTACAATGGATATTGGTTTTCACAACTTGAAAAGAAGGCATCCATTTTTTTTAGGGTCTAGACATTGGTTTAAAGATACAGAAAATAGTATCGTTTATGTGGTAGAGTTTGTAATACTGAAATGTATAGCTACTCTTTTTTAAGTGTTTATCACAGATAAGGCTTCATTTTAAGCACGTATCAAGCACACTGATTTTACATCTAGTATGCAGTCCTAACATTCTTTGGAAATACATTTGTGTGTACAATGGATATTGGTTCTTGGAAAGAAGGCATCCATTTTATTCAGGGTCTGGGCATTGGTTTTCAAAAGGGACGTTTTGTCGTCCCAAATTACACAATAATATTTCAACATCGTGCAAGATTAGCAAAAGTAATACAAAATTAAATATTTAATACACATAAAGAATATTTATATCTAAATGTCAATAATAATAGTATGTATAAAATTATATATGATAATAAGTAATAATAAAAAGATATAATTTTTTGTTAACGAAAGAAAAAACTCGATACCCACGATAATCGAGAAAAATACTCTGAGTTTCAATGGCCAGAGAAGATATATATTACAAAAATCAACTTATACATCGGGTGGTATAATCGCGCTAACCTAATCGACTTACTCCCGTCTTATGATCCCTATCAATGAACTCATTGGATTTGCCCGCGACAATGGAATCAGACGCCTTTCGATTTTTACATTAATCTTTTCTCGCAAACCACTTGACAATGGATCCCCTTCTTCACAACACCCACGTCACTGACGAAGGTAAAAAGGTAGGAATTTTGAATTGAAAAGTAAGGGTGATGAGAAAATTTGTCAGCACATGAAGCGCAATGATAAAAGATCGATTTTCTCAATTGGAGCGAGAACTATCGGTTAAATGGAGTGAAAGAACTACTTCTCTCAAAGAGGCGCGCGCCACAATACCCCATCAAAAGTTAGAACAAATGAAATAAGGTGTATATATATAGAGAGTTCGAAAAATGGGTTTAAAAATTCTGCCCGTTGTCATGGCGCTCGAGTGAGAACTAAAATTTGGGCTCGAGCGGTTGGTGAGCTCACGACAGGCTCGATGGTACTGGAATCTCGGCTCGATCTGACGGCGAGCACACGGCAGGCGCAGTGCTCCTGAAACTCGAAAACAAATAGCTACGAAAATACGTTAATGTAGCACTTTGATGAAATATAGCTCGACATCGACACATGACTAAATATGGACACGGAATATGCCAACCATAAAAATGATCTTAATAATCTCCCAATTTGAAAATTCCGTAACAAAATATATCAAAAAATAAAAAAATACAAGTGAATGACAGGTTCAGACACTACCGAGATAAAACCCGTGTACAAAAAATCTACACCTAGTGAGATATAAAAATAATACAAGTAAATATAAAAATCTACACTAACACTACTGTGTCGATGCTGTGACTGCCACGCTAATACTATAACTATGTTGTATAGTCAAGTATAGCTAGTACAAATAGGTATAATATAAGATTATATAATATGGCGATAGCAATAGAAAAAAAGACAACATGCAACAATAAAATGAATGAAGGCAAGGCAGTAGAAGATATAAAGTCTGCAAAAGAAATACAAGCATCACAAAAATCTAAGAATTCCCCCGCTCAAAATAACAATATCTTCCCCTAACATAATATCTCCCCCTTTGAAAAGACAATTTCCCTAACTCCCCCTAATATGAGCAATCTCCCCGAAGAATAGAAATCTATTCCCTCTTTTTGTCACGAATGACCAAAGGGTAATGAAACTCAATTTTCTTGATCCATATTTTTTTACCATATTTTATAATTTTATTTAAATGTGACACTTGATCTTTTAGAATGTTAATATGAATGATGATATTTTCTATTGTTGAATTTTGTCAAAAAATATTTCAAAAAGACGTTACAGGCTAATAGGGACGAATATGACAAGTGGGGCCGCACCCATGCCATATTGGGACAAACAAAGTATTAACATCAGATTCGTACCATGGCTTTGAAGAGAGATTAACATCAAGGTTTTTCCTACTTTCTAAACATTAAAAATTGTTATGAACTTGAGGGGAAACTCTTGACCGTTGATCACTATAGAAAGATGTTATGCTACTTTGTCTTGGAATCGAAGTAACTCGGATAAATACAGTTTTGGAATTAATATGGGCTTTTAAGGCTTTTTTAAAATAATCCAACCCAGTTTTATTTTATCTGAATTTTTTCAAACCGAGCATATGATCTAATTATTCTGACTTATTTAAAAATTATTTCAGATAATTACGAGTAGCATCGAGATCAAATTTAAGTACCATGACCTTTTTAGTAAGTGAGTTAGTTAACTTTTTAATTGCTTGATTTTTTGTGTCTAGTTCAAATTTAAGAACTAATCTGTCTTTTACAAGTTTTGACAGTTTATACTTTAACGATATATTAGTTTTTTTTAATTTGTACGTATTTCTTAAACAATTTATCATAAACATCCTGAAAGTCAAAAAATTCAGTTTCTAACTCAATCTTAGAGTTATTGGATTGCTTAAGAGTTTTTTACTGAACGTTCATCATTTTCATACATTGAGGTCATAAATGCCATATACTTGACATGACTATCTTCAGTGCATCTTTCATTATCTGTATCTTTGTCATCACTTAATGTTGCACTAACTTTCAAGACTTGACCTTGTTGGCGTTTAAAATTTGGATATTCAGCATGACAAAGGTCAAAATCTTTACACTGTGGCATTGAACTCATTGGATATTTTTTAATTTGGAGCCGTTAACTTCACGTCGGTCTTTCTTCTAAAATTTAGGTGATCGTTTTAAATTCATATTTGGTTTGTCTGATGAAAATTTATTTTTCTTCAAGAATTTTTAAAATTCTTAACAAATAGGAAAAATTTATCATCGCTACACGATTCTTTATCGAAGTCTCGATTTCTCTCTTCCCTACTTAATTTTAGAGCAATTGATTTTTGCTTCCTTGATTGTGAAAGTGTGTGCTCATAAGTTTGGAGCGATCTTACAAATTCTTTAGCGTTTATTTTATTAAGATTTTTATTTTCTTTAATTACGGTGACTTTATATCTAAATCGTTCTGAGAGTGATCTAAAAAATTTTCTAACAATTTTATTTTTAAAAATTTATTCTCCTAAATTAAATGTATAGTTGACAATATCGTTTAATTAAGTATAGAAATCATCGAATATTTCATCATCTTTCATACGAATTTTTTTAAATTTGTTAGTTAGCATTTACAATTTTATATTTTTTACAAGTTTGGTTCCCTCATGAGTGATTTCAAGTATATCTCACGTATCTTTTACGGTCTCACATATAGATATGTATTTAAAGTCTTTGAGAGATACTGCCATAAAAATAGCATGTAATTCCTTACTATTCTAATTACACGTATCAAGTTCTTCTTTTGACCATAAAGATAGAACTTTTGGTTCATCGTTAGTAGAACTTCTGGATGGTATCCACCTCGTTTGAGTGATAGTCTACATTCGCTCATCTATTAATTTTAAGAAGGCTCTTATACGAACCTTTCAATATACATAATTACTCCTATCAAAGAAGGAAGGAATGGAGAGCGATCCACTCATATACATCTATATCGGAGGTCGTAGATCGGGGTAAGACTCTGATACCAATTGAAAAGGGATGTTTCATCTCAAATTATACAATAATATTTTTAGCCCGTGCAGGATTAGCGAAAATAATATAAAATTAAAAATTCAATATATAAAAAAAATATTTATATCTATATGTCAATAACAATAATATACATAAAACTATATAAGACAATAAACAATAATAAAAAGAGATAATTTTTTGGTAGCGGAAAAAAATTCGATACCCACGATAATTGAGAAAAATCCTCTAGATTTCAACAGTCAGAGAAAATATTCATTATGAAAATCAATTTACATATCAGGTGGTATAAACGCACTAATCTAGTCGATTTACTCCAACTTATAATCCGTATTAAGAAACTCCTTTGATTTACCTGTGGCAACGGAATCGGACAACACATGACTAATCATCGATACGAAATATGCTAACCATAAAAATAACTCTAATATGTTTAAGGATATAGAAAACACTATCATTTATGTCATAGAGTTTGCAATACAGAAAGGTATTCCCACTTTCTCTTAAGTGTTCAAAATGGCTGTTTTGTTACAAGTGAGAAATATCAATTCAATTCATTCAGAGACGGATCATCTTTGAAATGTAATTTAGCGATAATATTGCCTCTTCTATAGGCTTAGATGCTTCAGAAAAAGTGAACTAGTGTCTTATTAAACACAGAGCAGATAAATGTGATAGCAGGATAAACTCAAGATCCCCACAATTTTATCAAAAGAAAATATGACAACTACGGGAACAAAAGAAACCAAAAGATATTTCATCTCTTGACCCACCGGACAATGAAAAAGGAAGAAAAATTTTCATTTCCAAAGTACTCATTGGCATCATAGTAATTGTGTGAAAAGGATAGCTGTTAGATGTTATCATTTATGTATTGGGATTTGAACAACTCGGATTCACCCGATCTGGTGTAGCAAAAAGCCAAACTCCCGTCATCCTCAGCCACCATTAATGTAAGTAAAGGAACAAAAAAGATACACAATATTTTTAACGTGAAAATTATTTCTTAACATAGGAAAAAAAATCACGAAAAAAAGTCTAAAATATTTCACTATGTAAAATGTGGTTATATAAATCCAGAGACAGAATACAAGCAACCACACTGGCTGCACAATTGTTAGCGGCGAAAACTAAGAATAGAGCACGTGAATACAAAGACCTCACGCTTTGTGTTTTATCACTGCTCTCTCTTTTTTCTTATCTTTCTCTCCTCTTTCTTATTGTGGTGCTCTCTACTCACACATTTTACAAGTGTGGTGAAACGACGATCACCACCACCCCCGCACACACGTGACCTAGTGCACAGTGCCCCTGGTGATTACTCACACACACTGGTGCCTTGCACACCCTTGTCCTGAAGCTCCTGGTTCGCATTTATAATGACCCGACTGTAAATCTCTATCTACTAATCTGACAAGATAATCTGTTACACCGTCCTTATCATTTCTACGCCTTCATCAGTTCTTGAGCTTCCTACAGACCCATACCCTATACATCAATTGCGCATACTCTAATCAAACGACGCAACTTGGTAGATTAACTGTCTGCTCTATAAAAGGACCTGCCACTAGTTTTGCTGCACAGACTCAACCGGTTAACATCTGCGTTGATCGGATCTTTTCTTGAGCGGGTCAACTTTTCTTTGTCCGGATTTTCACTTGGCCGATCAACCTCCCGTTGACCGGCATTCCATGCAAACCAAAGCAAACCAGGATTTCCATACCAGAAATCCATTCATGCCAAACCGATATTCCTGCCACTTGCACTAAACCGTACAAAAGTATACCTGAATCTCCTCTCACAGACAACCGATTTTCCATCTCGGGCAGAATGCCTAAACTAGCAAAATGGCCATTCTGCCAAATATGCACACCGCCATTTGCGCGAATTGGCCAAAATATTATTTCGACATTTTGCTCCAAACCGTCCAAAATGGGCATTTCGGGCGAAATGGCTAACCTTCCATTTCGCCCAATCCTCACAAATCTTGCCAACCTTCCGCCGGTAAACTTTGTTGACCGGCATTTTGTTTTATCCGGTCAATCTTCTCCAAATTTTTTAATAAATACACTCCATCATTTGCTCTCCAAAAATCTACCGATGATAAATTTATTTGTTGGGTTATACATAAGAGAGTGACCAAACCTAATATTATGTTGGAAATATGATGTCGGTCTGAGCACTTGGAGAAGCACGTGAATTGTGGCCATTGGAGGGAAAAGTGACAATGGTTAGGGTATTGCTTTCATACAGTGGGAAGTCATTGTTTCATATTATGCCATAATTATCACCTATATTAATTATTGTATTATAATTGTAAATGTATTATGTTTAGTAATCTAGTATTACCTTTTTTTTTAATTTAGTTATATGGAATTATTGTAATTGATGATTCTCGGCATCCTAATTAGGATAAATTATTTTTATATAATGGAAAGCTTCCTCACAAGGTGGGATATGGAGATTCAAATTTAAATCTGTTTGACATGGTATCAAAGCTCACCTTTGGATTTTTTAAGGCTTCCTCATGTATGAGTGAATATTTCTATGTATTTTAGTCTTTTACTATGTAGATTGTTATCGAACCTTTTTGGTTGTCGTCGTTCTTGTTATTAGATTATGTTTATGGACTTCTTGGCATTCTTCGGCCCTAGTAAGTTTTATGAATTGAAAAGAAAGAATGAACGGTGACGATGCAAAGTAGGCAAACAATTATTACAAAATAAAATAAGACACAAGCAATCGACGCGAAAACTCTCTTTCCGACAAGAGGAAAAAATTACAGGACGATACATCCGTAAATCTCCACTATATAAAATTGGTTATACAAATATCAAATATAAGAACACAATGACTCGTTATATCAGATGGATTCGAGTAACAATGAAGATAAGATGAAATAGTTTCTCCTCATTTTTCTTTCTTTATCTTATTTCCTCTCTCTGACAGTACTCTCTGATTTGATTTAACAAGTATTCTATCTTTCTCTTCTCACACTTTCCTTTTATAAACCCTAAAACGGGTTTCACACACTTTTATTTCGGGCTCGTTGTCCAGGTGCCCTTCGACATCATTGCCGGTAGCTTCGTAGATTCAACATCTGGTTACTCATCAAACTTGGTACCACCGATCGCCTTTATACATCTTTGCCCACTCATCCTTCGGACTCAGTGCTCGGTCCTTGAGCTAGGATGTCCCTAGGGCTCGCCATGCGTGCAAACACAATAATACTCCATCTCAATTTTTTACTCATGTATGCTCATTCAAACAGTCGGAGATTTTGTCAATCAGTTATGGACCCATATGAGAGTGACCTATAATCTAACAGTTTTATGGTTATTTCAATAAGCCTATTCTTGGTATTGTTATTGTAAGGAATTCCAGAAGTTGGGGTTTACAATCTTTATTGTGATATTACTCATTGTTAGGATTTGAACATCAAAAGTTGGTCTGTAAAATCAAGAACTAATCTGCAAGCATTATTTTCGAACACTTGGTTTGAATCTATAAAGAGATAATATGTTGATCTATAACACAAATTATAATTACAAATAACGAGATAATATTTTATGTAAAAAATCTTATAGAAATGATAAAAAAAATTATCGAACTTTGAATCCAAAAATAAACTATGTATAGAATTTCAGTTATAAAAAACTTTCACTAAATATAAAAGTATAATACTTTATAATGATAAACCTAAATAATAAAGAACACAACACAAACAAGAAAAAAATGACTGATAAAATATTTCTTTTTTCATCTTTTTTTTTTTACACTATGTCAGAACTTAAAAACTTAAAAAGATCACATTAAATACCCTAAAATCATATTAAAATGATTTATAATAGTATCTGCACATGAGCGCCCTTTAATCAAAGATTTATTGGACAAATGTGGTGCAAGCGCCCCTATGGAATGCATCAAGCATAACCTTTGTGGACAAACAATGCACGTACACCCTTCAAATATATATTAAGTACTACTATTGCCAAATAGCACATAAGCTCTCTTTAAACACATATCATACACCACTCCATAATTTTTTCTACTTCAACTGATTCTTGTACAATATCAAGTGTATTATTAGATAATATATTAATATGTTTAGGCCATATAAAAAATTAATCCAAAATTCAGCACTTATATACGCTTCCATGACTTATTTTACAATCTTTGTTATGATATTACTTAATTTAAGAAATTAGGGTTACAATCATTTGTGTGATATTATTTCCATTATAGAAGTTCGCATAATGGAGTTGGTCTTGTTTTCTTGCATTATATATGACTTGTAGTCTTTGGGTGATTCCCCTGGGGTATGAATTATTTAGTTATTAATTATCTTTCTATATGAATTATGACAGGTGGAAGCTCAAACTCTTTTAACATGTGCTTCATCGGAAAAATTATTCTATATAAGAATTTTAATTATAACTATTTATTATGGGAAGAACTTATTAGGTCATATAGATGGAAGTGAACCTGCTCGTATGAAGATCCCCAAATTAGCTTTGTGGAAAGTCAATGATGCTAGAGTCATGATATAAATTTTAGGATGATCAAATTATCTTAAATTTTAGATCATATAAAATCACAAAAGGTATATGAGAGTATCTAAAGAAAGTTTATCAACAATATAACATGGTTAAGTGATTTCAATTGGAATGTGAGATCATTAATTTCAATTAGGGCAATCTTTTTATTCAGTACCATTTTTTTGGATTTCAAACCTTATGGGCCAGGTTTATTGATATAATCTATGCCAGCATATCAAATGAATCTCTTTCAGTTATTCAGGAGATTTATGAGCATATCAAGCATGCATCAATTTTTAATGAACCTTTGGCTTAACTTCGAGGCAACTCATTCTAAGTTGATAAATCATGACCCTTCTCCCTCTCTAGATATATGTTTTGGAAAATTGCTTCGTGAAAAATATCTTGCCACATAGATCACTTTCTAATAAGACTAGATATCATCTAATGCTCTTGCATATGTAGCTAGTGAGAAAGGCAATAATAGAGATATGAGGATAATACAATGTTTTAATTATAAGGAATATAGACATATTATTGCTCAATGTGCTAGAAGTTATTTTAATTACGAGGAATATAGACATATTATTGCTCAATGTGCTAGAAGTTCTTGCAATTATTGTAAGAAGTTAATGCATATTACTAAAAAATATCCTATTTGTCCTTAAAGTTGTCAAACTAGTGGTTGTCAAGCTATGGTTTAGTCCCTCTATGCCTGCCTTACTTTAGAATGGTTCTGCAGATGATTATTTTTACATTTTCATCTATCAAACTTCTAGAGTGATGGTTTTATCTTAACTTGTTGATTTGGGGGTATGCAATCATATAATTAGTTCCTCTAACATTCTCATTAATGTTTAGACATATTGTAGCTCATCCTACATTTAGGTTGCCAATGGCAATCAGTTATGTATTTATAAGATTAGAGATATTAATTTTATAATTATAGATATTTGTATCTTCTAAACTTTCTACTAATCCCATTTTGGTTGGACAAGTTGACAAAAAAATGTGATGTTCGATTTTCATATGATGACTGTCTTGTGTATGATTAGGTATCTAAAAAAATAATAACTTTTAGAGCAATTGTCTCTCTACACTTCTCTATTCCTCAGTCTATAACTTAGGCTTGTATAATTGTTGTAAGCAATACAAGTAAAGTATACCTAAAATATTTGAGTCATTTTAACCGTATTGTTCTATCTTATTTAATAAGTTTTGGTTTATTTGGTAACAATGATAATGTTTTCTCTCATATATCTTTTGATTGTTTCACATATAAATTCGGTGAAAGTAACTCATTCTTCTTTTCTTCTCGTGTGTTAAAAAGTGTTTTAATTTGATATATAGTAGTGTATGGGGGTATTATACCTATTATATCTTATGCAAATTATAAATATCTTATGACATTC
Organism: Nepenthes alata; assembly: GCA_028571085.2. NCBI lineage: Eukaryota > Viridiplantae > Streptophyta > Magnoliopsida > Caryophyllales > Nepenthaceae > Nepenthes > Nepenthes alata. The sequence continues at coordinate 12,184 of JAOVVI020007681.1, forward strand.
ATCAATGATTATAATATGTGCAACTAGATTTATTTATTTTTTTGTTCTAAATTTGAGATTTTTCCTACTTTTTTTTAAATTTTTGGCTTATATGAAAACTCAATTTTGTTTAAGCATCAAGGTGTTAAAGTTTGATTAAGGCGGCAAATATATCTCTTACTAATTGCATATTTCTCTCCAATAAAAAAAGAATTCCCAGCATTCTTAATTTTATACATCATAGAAAAATGATATTGCTTAATGGAAAAATCGTCATCTCCCAATGTTGTAGGAATATTATTGCTTGATTCTTCCATTGCATCCAAATTTTAGATTGAAATCTTATCTATGAAGGCTTACTTAATTAATAGATTATTCTCTTTTGCCATGAATTTGGAAACTCCCTTTTATCGTCTTTATTATTAGCATCATTTCTTTCTTCATTTGTATACCTTTGGCTGTATGTGTTTTGTTCATCTGTCACTTTATAAATGCCATAAACTTTCTACTCAATCAAATAAATGTATCTTCATGGGCTATAACATTTTGCATAAATGTTATATTTACTATGATCCATGCACTGAACACTATTATATTTATTGTCATTGTTATTATTGTCGATGACATTGTTATATCTAGAATCGATACTGTCCGTGGCAATATTTTCTGGCATTGTTTCAGATGAAGGGCCTTGATCCTCTTACATACTTCTTAGGGTTGGAAGTATATACTACTCCTTTTGGTATCTACATGAATCAACATAAATACATACGAAATATGACAAACTTGGCTAATCTTCAATATACATATTGTGTAGATACTCACATTGAAGTCAATGTGAAGTATCATAGTGAGGGGTGCAAAATCTTTTCCAATCCTACAATATATTGTCAACTCATCAGTAACTTAAACTATACGACTATCACTCAATTGGGCATTTCATTCATTATTTAACAAGTTGGTCAATTTATGCATATTATATTCGATCTATACTTAGCTGTCGCTCATCATATTACTCAATATCTTCGTGGGTCACCTTTCTGAGGGTTGCTTTTCCTTGTTCGCTCTACTCTTTGTCTTACCACTGACGATGATGCTGATTAGGTCGAATACCTTGATACCCATCAATTTGTCATGGTTAATGTATATTTCTTGTCAACTCTTTGATCCTTTGAAAGAGTAAGAGAATACGAAATATATTAAGGTCGACTGTATTTATATTAGAGAGGCTATAGATACATCATTTCTCTTATATTATGACGAACCTCTAGACTACTGATATATATACAAAGTCCATGACACATTATCAACATCAACTTCTTATGAGCAAATTGATATTCTTGACCGCCCAACATTGATTTGAGGGGGATGACAATATGGCATATATTATACCATAATTAGCATATATATTAATTATTATAGTTGTAAATTATTCAGTTATATACAGCTATTTAATTATTGATTATCAATATTGTAATTAGGGCACATAGTTTTTATATAATGGAAGGGATCCTCACAAGGTGAGATATTAAAATTCAAACTCAAATATGTTTGACAAAAAGGACTTCAGTGGACCGACGAGCCCACTTAGGAAGAGGGTATGTCACATTTTTTTAGTTAGTGTTCACTTGGTTTGATATAATATGGGTAAGAGCATTAATTCACCTTAGTAAGGATAATTGGGTAATTGGTGTGATATTAGGATTTATTAGATTATACTATGCTAATAAATCTTTTAGTATTAGTCACAATCATATTGATATCAGTTTTATTAAACAATACCTATTTGTGTTGAGTATATAAGCCGATTTATTACCAATATAAAAATATATCGCAGTATTATCATAACATTAAAAAATTTTGATACTGAAAGACTTGATATTGATATATATCATATAATATTTAAAATACCAGTTAATATTTTTATATATGTCGAAATAGTTAAAAAGTCAAAAAATGTGGGTGGGTTGCATGGGTGCTTAAATTTGCTTCAGTAACGATTTCACTGTTGTGTTTGGCGACTTCACTTTGAGGGATTCATGGGCATTTGTCGAGCATTCTTCTTTTAAGTTCAGTATTTCTTTACCATTAGGCTATGCTTGCATGGCGAGAATCGGGGGTGAAGGAATGTCGTCAGTGTGGAAAGGGAAATTCATCTCAGGTTTGGCAAATCGAGAGTTGCTAGCTGTGACTGTCAACAGCCTTCTTTCGCTTGGTAGCGCAAATGTTGGCTATGTCATGCTACCAGGGTGGGAATGGACTATTTGTTGGAATATGGTCACTCCCTTGTGGATGATTTCAACAAACTGCTTGTCATCGGAGTGCCTTAGCCGGTTAACGTAAGTTGACCGGCTGGAACGCAGTTGAAGACCGTCAACAAGGTGAGTTAACCGGAAGGCGGAGAACTGTTAAGTTCTCCGGAAGCTGCCAGGAGGAGAACAGTCAAGTTCTCCGGAAACTGCTGATGGCGGTCAACTTAATGTTGACCGGATCCGGTCAACTCAAGGTTGACCGGCTGAGTTTGGGAAGGAAGTAATTACCAGTT
>JAOVVI020007682.1:0-14705 GCA_028571085.2 Nepenthes alata
ATGCCTAGGAGATGTGTTTATGATTATACTTGCTGAGCTGTAAGCTCACTCTAGCTGTTTGTTATTTTTCTTTCAGATGAGAACACTTAGCTGGCGCCAGATAGTTAGAGCAAGGAGAGGCTTGCTTGAAGAGGTTGGCTTGACGTTGAGTGCGCAAAGGATTTGGCCAGAGTGTTGTATCGGATTGTAGATAGCCACTCAGGGTTGAATGTGGCTTGTTGTAGTTATTTTTATGGTTTCGTTATGCTTTCACTGATTATGATGTTATAGTATGCTTCCGTGTCTATATTGATGTTTGAGTTTTGTTTTATATTAGATGACATCTCTCTAGATCTAATACGGTAGAGTAGAAGTACTGTATTGGAGCCATGGATGATATGGTAGATGTTGTGATACTGTGTGATGTCTTTTAGGCTATGTGTAAGCCTTTTGTTAGATGTGTGCTTGTACAGGATGATTTTTTAACAAGTTATATTTTAGTTTTTTGTCCAATTACAGAAGAAACTCTGCCAAAATTTATGTATAGTCCATAGGATAATTATGGGCTTTAGTTTGTGTTGCCATTGACGGAGGTTGGTCGATGGAGAATAATCTGGTACGTCACAGGTAGATTTGATATTACTAGATATTGGTGATTTTGATGTCATCTTAGGAATGGATTTGCTAGCAAGGTACTATGCCAGAATTGATTTCTTTCAAAAGAGGATGTGTTTCAATATCCTTGGAATTGAGCCCTTCTCATTTCAGGGTATTAGGAGAAAGGAAATGCCTGTGATGATTTCTACTTTGCATGCTAAACAATTGATAAAAAGTGGATGCCAAGCTGTCCTGGCATATGCCAGCACTATTGGGAGTCATAGTGTGTTGGCTAAAGATATTTTGGTGGTATGTGATTTTGAGGATGTATTTCCAGAGAATTTGCCTGGACTACCTCCTCACAGGAAAATTGAATTAATTAAGGTTATTTTTGATACTATTTCAATTTCTAAAGCACCTTATCGGATGGCACCTACTGAATTGAAAGAACTAAAACTACAATTGTAAGAGTTGTTAGATAAGGGGTCCATTAGACCGAGCGTGTCTCTGTGGTGAGTGCTGGTGTGGTTCATAAGGAAGAAGGAAGGATCTCTGCGGTTATGTGTGGACTACCGTGAACTAAATAAAATCACAATTAAAAAAAAATATCCCTTACTACATATTGATAACCTATTTGATTAATTACAAGGGTCTCATGTGTTTTCAAAGATTGATTTAAGGTCTGGATATCATCAGCTGAGGATTAAGCAAGAGGATGTGGCCAAAACTGCTTTTAGAATGAGGTACGGCCACTATGAATTTCTCATAATGCCATTTGATCTTACAAATGCTCCGGCAGCATTTATGGATTTTATGAATATGGTGTTTAATCCTTTTCTTGATAAGTTTGTGGTGGTATTTATAGATGACATTTTGATCTACTGTAAGAACCACAAGGAGTATGAAACCCATTTAAGGATTGTACTCTAAGTGCTTGGGGAAGATAAATTATATGCTAAACTAAAAAAGTGTGAATTCCAACGGGAGGAAGTGATATTTTTGGGACACGTAATTTCCAATGGAGGTATTGCTGTAGATATAAAGAAAGTTGAGGCCGTTACAAATTGGAGTCGGCTTACGTCTGTTACTGAAGTCAAGAGTTTTCTTGATATGGCCGGTTATTACAAGCATTTTGTGAAGAATTTTTCTCAGATCTCCATGCCCCTGAATCAGTTGACAAAGAAGGAGGCTAGGTTTGATTGGATTGGATGATGTGACCGGAGTTTTCAAAATCTTAAGGATAGTTTAACAACCGCTCCGGTGTTGACTATTCCAGACGGTTTAGGTGGTTTTGAGGCATATTGTAATACTTTTAAGGCCAGACTAGGATGTGTGTTAATGTAAAACGGAAAGATGGTGGCTTATGGTTCTAGACAGCTGAAGTCGCACGAGAAGAACTACCCAACTCACGATTTGGAACTTATTGTAGTTGTGTTCGCTCTAAAAATTTGGAGACACTACCTCTACGGTGAAAAGTTTTTGTTTATTTCATTCATAAGAGTTTAAAATATTTGTTCTCATAAAAAGAGCTTAATATGAGGCAGAGAAGATGGGTGGACTTCCTAAAGGATTATGACTGTGTGATATAGTATAAGCTTGGGAAAGCTATAGTGGTTGTCGATACTCTAAGTCATCGATCAAGCTGTCTGGTGAAGTTATAGATTAAACAAATGGAGATGTTGGAGTACTTGAAGCAATGTAATATTCAGCGGCATATGCGGGGTGACCGGATGATTTTGTCATACCTTCAGGTTCAGCCGAAATTGATGAATGATGTTAAAGAAAAGCAAGTGAATGACTATTTTCTTATGGATATTATGGATGATTTGAATAAAAACTCTAGAGTTGATTTTGATATCCAATCGGATGGAGTGTTGAGATTTAGAGAACGTCTATGTGTGCCGGACGACAAGGAGTTGAAGGAGAAAATTTTAAAGGAAGTTAATCGATCTCAGTATACAATTCATCCTGGGGTGAATAAGTTGTATCCGGATTTAAAAGCTAAAAGAAGAAAGCCCTCTGGGTTATTATAACCGATGCCGGTTCCAGGTTGAAATTGGGAGGATGTTACTATGGATTTTGTGTCAGGTCTGACTAAGTCATCCCATTTGTTGGCAATCAGAACAACTTACTCTCGTGATAAGATGGTTCAACTGTATGTGAATAAAATTGTCAGACTTTATGGTGTGCTTGCTTCCATTGTGTTTGATAGGGATCCCCATTTTGTTTCAAGATTTTGGTAAAACTTGCAAAAAGAATTGAGGACGGAGCTGAAGTTCAGTACTGCCTATCATCTTTAGACCGACGGCAAATCTGAACGAACAATCCTGATCCTAAAGGATATGTTAAGAGTTTCGGTCTTAGAGATGAAGGGACTAGGGATAATTACTTGGCCTTGGCAGAGTTTGCGTATAATAATAACTATTAGGCAAGTATAAGCATAGCTCCTTTTGAGGCATTATATGGAAGAAAGTGTAGGTTGCCCATCCATTGGGAGGAAACCGGATACAAGAGAATTTTAGGCACTAAAATCTTTAAGGAAACGACAGAGAAGATAAAGCTAATACATGAGAACTTAAGGGTTGCATAGACCAGATAGAAAAGCTATGCAGACCAGAGGAGATCAGAATTGAAGTTTGATGTGGGTGACTTTGTATTTCTGAAAGCGTCACCATCTAAAGGAACCTCCAGATTTGGGGTAAGAGGAAAGCTAAAGCCACAATTCATTGGCCCCTTTGAGATTTTAGAGAGGATCGGAGAAGTGGGCAACAGGTTGGCACTGCCACCAAACTTGGTAGAAGTACATGATGTATTTCATGTATCAATGCTCAAAAAATATATCAATGATCTTGCACATGTGATTGAGTTTGAGCCCTTGGCAATTGACAAGGACTTATCCAACATTGAGTAACCAATGCAGATTTTGAACCGGAAGGAGCAAAAGCTATGTACAAAAAAATATCCCAGGTGAATGTGCACTGGAGAAATCACTCACCTGAAGAGGAAACCTGGGAATGAGAAGAAATTTGAAGCAAGTAGTGAGATCCTGATCCCGAAACATGATAATTATGGATTAATTTTGTCAATGAAAATCATGTTAAGGCTTAAGTTAGTGAAAATTTTAGTACCGAAGCAAAATGAGGCAAAATGGGCCAAGGGTATGCAAGGCGCTCAACCATCGCTCGAGTGCCCCTCGAGCACAAAAATGCAAAAGTTGTGCTCGAGGGTGTGCCCGTGGCAAGGCGGGAGGAGTCCCGACTACAAGTAGTGCGCTCGAGCGCGGGTTTGTAAGAGTGGGCGCTCGAGCGCCGGTCATGTGACCCGCACGTGGTCCCCTTTCTCATGTGTTTTAAAAGGGGATTTGGGGTTTGGTTATAGGCAAACGACGACAGAGAACGAAGGAGAGAAGAGAGGAAGGAGAGGGAACAGAAAAGGAAGGGGAGAAATCTTCCGTCCAATCCCAATCAGAATAATGGTAACTGTAGATCAAGCCTAGGCAAGTGTACTTCGGACATTATTTCATATTTTTACAGTGTTGTAATATCTCAAAAATGATATTTATGCGTTAAATCCCTGATTCTACACGTTTACTGTAAATAATGCCTAGTTCTCCTAATTAATCTGATAGATTTTGTCTATACTAGTATGTACTTCTATCTATGCCTTTGATTTCATGAAAATACATGTGTTTGGTATTCGTTTACCATCCAAAAATTTTGGTGAAACCCTAGGTACGAAAATTGAAGATTTGATACTTTATTTTCCATAACTTCTTATATGAAAATTTAATCTATAACGTGATAATGTCACTGATGTGATCCATATCTAAAAAATTTATATTAATTTATACTGTTAAATTTCTAAGGATTTTTCAAGCTAAACTAAAGGATTACAAACTACTACTGTATATTCTGAAGCAACACTGAAGGATTACAAACTATTACTATATATTCTGAAACTGAATAAAGAATTATTGTGAAATTTTGACTGATTTCTAAAGCTAAAAAGGTTTTCAGTTAAGAAATAAGAAATAAAAATATTTATGATACTATTAATTAGGACCCAGAACTGATATACAGTCAGGTTAGATTTTCTGACATGCCTTAGAACGTTATAGTGGTAATCGAGGATAACTCTATCCATGGAGTTATATATGGTTTGTCCTTCCTCAGGGTGCTAAACTAGAGGGTAGTTACTGTTATTGGTTGACGTTACTGTATTGAATCCCGCGAGAAGGGATGTCCCATGGGAAGGGACAACTGTCACTGGCATTGGATTGTGTGGAGTGAATACAATCTATCATCGATTATTCGTCCCCTCTGCTAGTAGGGTCTATTGGTTGGGTCCTTTATTGATAAAAAAGGAGATTTTCAATAATTTATAGATTCTGTATCGACTTCTGACTTCTGATTTATGTTTACTGATTAACGATTTCTGAAGCTTGATTATTATCAGATTTTGTTTTTCTCATGATTTATGTATATATTTCTATTTCCTGACAATTTTATAATCTTCTACATTTATATTCTGCTATAGTTTCTATAAATTACTGTTTTATAGCATTTATGCGTTAATATGTAACTGTATCCGTTATACTACATTTCATTTTGTATGAAAGTTTTATTACACGCTTGCATGTACCTTGCTAGGTTTTGGCTCACTATTTTACTATTTTTTCACATCCAGATGAGACGGTAGAGCTTGTACCAGATGAGAAACAATATCTAAAGCTTGGTCTGAAGACCTTGGGAGATTTGAAGTATTTTGGAGATCTTTAAAGGAGACAGTTGAATTGTAAAGACCTAATTTTTGATATATGGTTTTATATATAGATCTTATGCATATGGATTCTTGTATATAGAATGTATGTGATGTATGTGATGAAATAGGAAATTATGCTTCGCAGGTTTATAATTCTACTTCTGCTATATATTTTTTGAATTCTGTACAGGTCCTAGATGTCATCTCAATTCTGAACTGTCAGTATAGTGGATAGAAAATATAAAATACAAGCCATAGAGAATTATACGGCATCTGTGATCCTGTGTTTGAAAGCAGAATTTTTGTTAAAAGATATGATAATGTTATTCTATATATTTGCAGGTTATAAACAGGATTTGTATTTCAATTTAGCCTAGTTTTGGGGGAGACTATATCCATTTTTTCCTAGAAATTTAGGTTGCTAATTGGGCTTAGATTTCTATTTTTCGTAATGACGGAAGTATCTAAGGATAAAAAAAGAAAGTCTATTCCGTCGCACAAATATCCGCACTTGTTTGCTTAAGGTTTGTAACCTCATTTAAATTTTGAGGACAAAATTTATTTAAGTAAGGGAGAATTGTGAGATCCCGATCCCAGAAACATAAGAATTAGGAAGTACATGGTAATGAATTGGTAAGACTAAAATGGTGTGACGAACTTATAAAAGTTAAAGTAGGATGAGGTCAGCTTGAAGGCCGGAGTGGCCTTGTGCCCTCTTGAAGGCCGGAGTAGCCTTGGGACCTCCTATAGGCCGGAGTGACTTTGAAGCAAGATGGAGGCCGAAGTGGACTTGTGAGGTGAAATGAGGCCGGAGTGGCCTTGTGAGGTGGTGTGAGGCCCGAGTGGCCTTGAGGAGTGGCTTGTGACCTCTTTTAGGCCGAAGTGGCCATATAAAATCATAAAGGCTGGAGTGACTTTGTGGCCTTATGATGGCCGGAGTGATATGATTCAAAGGTGGATGAATCCGAAGCAAGGATGAGTGGATGGCTAGCCAAAAAATGGTATGGTATGAGACCGGAGTAGCCTTGTGAAGTTGTAGTGGTAGGAGTAGCCTTGAGAGTTGGTGGTGAGAGGTTGCCCTGTTGAGGTTGAAGATGAAATGTTGGCCAATTTGAATGGAGGAGAAAGAAGGTTGTCCGGTTTGAGTCAGAAGGAAATGTTGTACGGTTCGAATTAGCGATGAGTTGTTGACTTGATTTTGAAATATTGACCAACGTAAATAAATGGTGTTGAAAGCCAGAGTAAATTCTAAAATAAAATGTTGATGTAAATTTTGAAGTAACGTTTTTGAAGTAAAATGCTTTAACTAAACCTGCTAATGATCAGAGTAAATTAAAATTGATAAAGATCGACCTTGTTGATTGCCGTGGTAGATCCAACTACTTCAATCTAATTAGAGTAAGTAAATTGCCCATACGTACTCCGTTGACCTTCTAGAAAAAAGTACAAAGTAGGTGAGTTACCCTACCAACTACCACCTAACCCATCCTCTATAAATATTGAGCCTCTAGTCTGAAAAAGAAGTTAAAAAATCTGTAAAGAAAGAAGAAGTAAGGGGCAAAGGGGAAGAGGGAGCCTTAGCCCAATTGAAGTGAAGAGTTTAGAAATCAGGCAAGTGTACTCTCCGTTTTAAGTTCAGGTTTTAAGAATGTTTTAATACAAGTGTACTTTGGAGATTGTTTTCTATGTCATTATTTTGATAATTATGTTCTAAATCCGATTTCTAGAGTTTCATTAGAAGCATGCAGGAATTTCATGAGTCTGAACTAAGTATCATATTTTGTGAATCTATATTTCCTGACTCTGATTTCATGATTCAGCACCTGCTTTATTGTTCAAGTTACAATCGGAATTACTTTGCATGAATATAACCCTTGACTTTGATTTGTATATGTTGACCCATGTTTCTGTTCATTTCATGATTGGATTGCTTTGCATGAAAATCCTGTATAGAAATTAAAATGTTAAAAATATGAAGGCCTTTTGAAATTAACCGGAGCATAGAATACATGAATTTTGAATTCGCCTTGAAATATGATGAATTATTTTTGAACTTTTAATAAGTGCTTCGAACATAAAACTATGATATAGTCAGATAAGGTTCACCGGCATGCCTTAGAATGTTATGGTGGTAATCGGGGATAACTCCGTCCATAGAGTGATACGTGGATCGTCGTCCTCGGGGCGTTGTACAAGGAGGGAATGATATGTTATGATCGCTGTTCTCGGGGCATTGTACAAAGAGGAAATGATATGATATGATTGCTGTCCTCGGAGCGTTGTACAGGGAGGAAATGGATATGACTTTTTAAAACTTTGACTTTTGATTGTATGGAGTGAATACAATCTATCATCGATTACTCTCTCCCTTTGCTGGAAAGGTCTACTAACCTAGGTCCCTTTGAACAATGGAAAAGACATGGCATTATGGACTTCAAAAATTTGACCGTGTACATGAACTTCAGAATTTGATATTGCATTGTGAACTTTGGATTTTGACGCTGGACTTTTTACTTAGGAAAAATTGATATTAAAATATTGAATTTCGTACTCCAAAAATTTGCATTGAACTGTAAACTTCAGAAAATGGCGTCAAATTAAGAACTTCAAAATCGATACTGATCATGAACTTCGATATTTTCTATGACTTTATATTATTGCATTCATGATTTATTTTGCTTATTTTTTGTACCTTGCTGAGTTTCTACTCACTCTATTATTGTGATGTCCCACATCAGATGGAGAGGGAAACGAAGTGTGCCTTATAAGGGTGTGGATATCTCTCTACTGGGGACGCATTTTGGGGGCGGTGGAGGATGTTTTATAGGAACAAATTCGTGCGCCTGTGTGGTAAAGCGGACAATATTCACAAGCGGGTACTCGGATATATTACAAATGTATCAGAGACGGGGCCCAGTTCAGTGTGCCAGCGCAGACGCTGGGCTCCTAACGGGGTGGACTGTGATGTCCCAAATTGAATGGGGAGGGGAACGAAGTGTGTCTTATAAGGGCGTTGATACCTCTCCCTTGTGGACGCGTTTTGAAGGTGGTGGAGGCCGTCTGCCAGAAATAAAACCGTGCACCTGTGTGGCAAAGCGAACAATATTCACAAGCGGGTACCTAAAAACGTTGCAGTTATTATTTTTTTCCTCCAGATGAAATTGTAGAATTGGTACCGGACGAGCAGGAATTGATAAAACCTAGTAAGGAGGGATTTTGGAATCGGAAAACTTGTGAAAGATTTTTGAAGATTTTGATATAATTATCTCAAACTGTGAATGAATGAATGACTATGCTTCCCCTTGTATACATTTTGGAATAGATCTGCTTCTGCCATTAACTTTTAGTTGTAATTAGGTTTTTAGAATGGCATCTCTGTACAAATTTTTGTTTAATGAAATAAAATATTAAAAGAGTTGGAGCCATGAATATTACATGGCGTTGGATGATCCCGTGTATGTATTATGAATATATATATATATATATATATATATGTCTATATTTGTACGGTTGCATGTGTTGGTCCAGTCTGGACCGTCTCCCTTGACTATTTTATCTTGGGACTTCGCTCCGGACGAATTCTGAGGGAAATATTTTGAAGTGTTAAAAAAAATCCACTCCGTCACAAATCATGAGTGAAATGAAATGGAAATAAATATTATCGAACATTTGGCCTTTGATTATGTAGATTGAACACAATCTATCCTCGATTATTCACCCCCTCGACTAGTAAGATATACTAGTTCGGTCCCTGGAATAATGAACTAGAATTGTAAATAACAAGTGAGATTTGAAACTAATTTATGAATTTCGATGCATGTTTATATTGATTAATGCTTTCTTCCTGTTTCCATGGACATCCTTGTTTTTCAGATATTCCCATGATTTCTACAATATTGTACTTATATTCTGCATGAAAATATTTTACTTGCATGCTTTTATGGTATCTTGGTAGGCTTTGGCTCACTTTTATAATTTTTCCCCCTCTATAGAGGAACCAATAGAATTGATATCTGATGAGCAGGAATAGTTAGAGTTTAGTGAAGAGTTGGATGGAACTCTAAAACCCTAAAGATTTTGGGAGTTTGATTATTACAAATGTAAATGCTTTATTTTATAAAAGGAAATTGTATATAAATAGTCATGGCATGTTTTGTGTTTTGTTGGAGTAATTTATTATTTTTGTTTCCATAGATTAATTTATGGTAGTTACTTTCGCATTATTTTTTATATTTAGATTTGTTTTGGTCCTAGATGGTATCTCTTTTAGATCCAATACGGTAGTTAGAAGTATTGTGTTGGAGTCATGGATGATATGGCACATATTGATCCTATGGAGGAATTATAGTTAAATTGCAGGATTGTTGTTACTAGTCATTTGTATGATTTTTAGCCCTTTTATAGAGAAAACTCTGTCCGATTTTCTACATAAAGTATGAAATATTAATTTGGGCATTAGTTTTATTTGTTCATTAATAGAGATTATTAGAGAAAAATAATCCGTTTCGTTACAGCAGGATCAAGTGCTCAACACTAGATTGAATTATTTCCTTGATTAAGGTATTATAGAGAAACCATTCTTATGAGAAGGACACATAGAAACAAAAAGATGAAATCTGGGGAAATCATCGCCATTTATTTTTCCATTGAGATGTGTAAATTTTGAGAATAAAATTTTTATAAGGAAGTAAGAAATATGAGATTTTAAATCCTATAATCTATATAATGATGTTAAATTTATGTAAATCAAAAAAATTATTTGGGTTGGTTGTGCATTTAGGTTAGGAATTGTGTGAGATCAAAATGGCATAGGTATGAGTGGAATCTAACATATACCTAAGCCACACATGAGTATATTTTAGACAAAATTGTGACACTAAGGGTGTACATGAAAGGCACATGTATATATTTAGTCTATAATAGTAATACCTGATATACAACTGTTGGACGCTATGCGTAGGCTTAAAACAACTTTATGCATGACTCGTGTCCAATTGATATATGTGTGCCATTTTATTATATAAAGACCCTCTGGCTGATTTTCACTCATATCGTGTGAAAGTTTAAGAGAAGAGAGAGTAGTAGAGAGAGGAATTAGGTGAAAGTTCATTTAAGGTGAATCTAAGCTAATTTTTTTTTTTTGTAAATCAAAGTTAAAATAAGTGTATTCAAACCCATTCTTTATTGCGAAACTTTTTAGAATAACCTTATCATTTGTTATCCAAATACTCACACGTGATATTAGCCTACTTCCTTTGATATTATGTTACATGCATGTTTGCTTTGCTTTTATTCTGTGAAATTTTGATGGCTTCTACCTTAAATTATGCATATTATTCTCAAAACTTGAAATATTTGAACATTTATTCTTACATATCTTTTTATTATAAGTATTTTGATAAAAATTCTACTTTTTTTTTTTGATAAAAAAGCATTGTTTTCTAGATTTGAAAAAAAATTATATATTGAATTTTTTATGTAGAGTTTTTTATTCTAATCAAATGAGAGCCATTATAGATAATAAATAGAATATCTTTTAACATATCATAGTATGTTATTTGCAAGTTAAATATTGAGCCTAATATTTACAAGTCAAAGAAGTGACATTTAGCCCCGACTATAGAAAATAAAGCGTAGTTAGCTCACCCACGGGTAGTAAGAAATTGCATATAGCTTTTGGCTAAGTAGTAGCAATCATAACTTGAACTTAGTATTTAACCTTTGTTTGTGAGATTATCATTGATATATGATTTTGATATTTCCACACAATTTTCACAAGTTTTGTCGCTATTTCGACTACTTTTTATATTTTTGTTTCAAATCATGATATGTGACACTTTGCATGTTTCATTACTATTTTTTACATGTATAAATCATACATTATTTATTGAGTATTACGCTTACTCTTATATTTTTTTTTTGCTAACCTTTCTAATCAGTAGGCTTGAAAGTAACTTGCAGAGATTTTAGAAGCTGGGAAGATCTTTCAGAGAAATAGTTTTAGGGTGTTTTAGATATATTTTGATTGTCCTAATTAGTGTTTGTTATTTTGGTATAAGATAGTTTGTATATTTCGTTGTAAGCCTTGAAATTACATTTCCAGTATTGAATGTTGGATAGTTTGTGATGGGGTTTGGCAATGCTTTTCCTTATAATTATTAGTTGATCTGGTGATAAGTTATCGGTATCACTTTCAAATGTAATATTTAGATTATTGGTTTGGTTATACTTATTATCAAACTATTTAACGATATTTGTTATAAGATTATATTCCGATATTTAGATTGGAATTAAATCAATTGTTAAACTAATTTAATTATTAATTTTGGTTAATGTTTGATTGTGATATATTTTAAATTCTGGTTTTGAGCCTGGGGTATGACAATCACTTTTTCTATGTGACATGCTCATTGTTGCCAGGAATGTGGATTGATAAATTGAAGAAGTAATTGAGCAATTCTTTTGCTATGAATGACTAGGGGTCAGTGAAATAAATTCTTGGCATAAGAATTTTCTATAAATAGAAGGAGAAGAAACTTTAGGTGTTATAAGAAGTTTACATTGAAATATTGTTTCAAAACTTTTATATAGAGAAGTCCATGCCACATTAAAATCTTCTTTCCAATCACTGCAAGTTATATGTATGACAAAGTTCTTCCATTGAGATGGAGAAGGCCAAGATGAGTAGAGTTCCACAGGCTTCATCAGTTGGTACTTTGATGTATTCTTAAACATGAAACAACCGACCATACGGGGCCCACCAGATAAAATATAGAAATGTATCCATATTACAATCCCAAATAACAAAAGCCCAAATTTTACAATTTCTACAACAATTCCAAATACAATAAACCAACTGTAATCTAATCTTTTAGAATTTCTCTCTAACTAAAACCTACAAATCATCTATGCTACTAATCTAAAGGAGAAAAAAATATGAAAAGAGTTACTTATAAACTCAACAAAATATATATGTGTATATATAAACATACATACATAGATGTAGATCTACATGATGAAAATACGAGTGAGTCAAAAATAATAATAAAATGTAAAATATATAAAAATGAATAACAAAAGTAAGAACCAATGGGAAGTACATCACTAAGGTCAAATATCAAATGTTGGATTATAGATTTTTATCCCATAATCTAAGCCATATGCCACTATTTAAAATCTATAGATAAGTTGTTTGCACATTATATCTCATAGATGTATATAAACATCACTTTTTAAATTTATAAATATTAGGCAATGACCTTTGCTTACGAATAATATATTAAGATATGTCATAATATATTTAATCAATTTTATAAAATAATTCTTATTTAGATAAAAGAAAGACTTTACAAAAATATATAAATTTCTAACTTTAAAAATAAGTAGTCTTGATAAATTTTAAAGTAGAATTTTTATCAAATTGTTACACAAAATAGACATGCAAGATAAATTACTCAAAAGCTTAAAGATTTCTTAACATATGTCACCAAGTGAGGTACAAACTTATAAAATCTCAAAAGTTTTTATAATATTTGCATGCATACAAAATGAAGTCAAGAAAGATAGCAAAGGACTATATACATACACATTTACATAAGAATTGAATAAATATTCTAAAAATCTCAGTAACAGACGAAGAAAAAGAATTACATGCATTTGCTTTAGATTTAATCTCACTAATATCCAACTAAAAAATGCTTTCAAAATAACTTTCTTTTCTTTCTTATTTTTCTCTTTCATTTCTTGAATTCTCAAACAAAAGTGACCTAAAATGTTCTAAAGGTCCTTATATATCAATATTGACACATAAGCACTCGTTGTGCACCCATTAAGCGTGAGACTGAAATGCCACTAGTACACTTGTGTCATTCATTCACTGTATTAGGAGCATATCTTCTGTCATCCATGCATGAGCATTGTGACGAATTACGTTTTTTTAACAAAAAATCGGTAGAGTTTTGATAGAAAAATAGCTATCAAACTGATACAAAACCTGTACATTATCCATGTATAATAAATATACAATCACAATATATCTGAACACAGGATCTAAAAGTTACAATAAATACGTGGCATCAATATCATAACTCTCGGTATGACGTTGGCTTAGACAAGATACCACTAGGTACCCAAATTAACTATAACAACCCGCGAAAACACATACATCCATCAAACACAATGAAAACTATACACTATATACATCATCATTATCATTATCATCAATACATATGACCATCAAAAATAATACAAAAGACTTCATAAGGTACAAATATACAAGGCTAAGTCTACAAGATCATCCTCCAAGTCTTCGAACCTAGCCGACTTCTTATCCTTTACCCTGTCCTATTGGATATAAGTTTGTGCTCATTTAAAGGTAAGAAAAAATAGTAAGGGTGAACCAAATACTCAACAAGTACAATATAATCAAGAATAATATACAATATATTAAAATAAAATAAGAAAGGAAATAGGAGCAATATGTATGGATGCAAATAGATATGAGACATGATCAAATGTACTTTCTAAAATACATTTATTTTTTTCATTTTACTTGTTTTTATTTTAGGTTCTAAAACATACAGAAATTCTATTATCTTTATGGACCAAGGCCAGTAGACTTTATTCACTAAAGGAGTGATCAATCATAGTCTAGATTATATTTTCTTTTACATAATCAAAAGCCATCTCTTCCAATTCAAGACCAAGAGGCGGGCCATCTATATATAATCCCTGTAGACGGGGCCTTAGCTGTATGTGGCCATTAGTAGAAAATGATCTTCCACTATAATATTTTAAGGCATGCTGTGAGGACCCGAAACCGAAAACATGATAACTAGATGTGATTAAGATGATTAATATCATTAAGAGGCTAAGTATGTAGTGAAAGAGTGGTAGTTAAAATTAAAAAGTTAAAAAAATACCCGAGGACAGCAAGCAGCCGCCTGGCGCCTGCTGTGCGATTGAGCCCCCTATCGAGTGCAAAAACTAGAACCGGCCCTGCTCACTGCATGCCCGAGCCCGCTCGAGCGGTGGAGTGCCCAAAGCACCTCGACCCGCTGGCCGCTCGAGCTCCGCTCGAGCGGCAGGCGCAGTATAAATACGTGATCTGCTTCTCTCCTCTCATTTTTGCAGGGGTTTGGGTTTTAGAGAGAGAGGGAGCACCGACTTTAGAGATAGAAGAAGGGAGATCAAGGCCATGGAGTCCGAATCCAGCTTCAAGCTAGTTAGAGAAATCGTAGAGCACGTTGAGGTAAGTACATCTATGCCGTTTTTCTTCCATTTTTGTTGAATTTTGTCCGATCCCCATCATGTATTTTGTCCCGATACCCGACCCTATGTGTATCACTATGATGCCCATAGTCTAATTA